>VXAX01003310.1:0-122204 GCA_013399835.1 Leptocoma aspasia | reverse complement strand
TTTTTTTTTTTTGCTTGTGTTTTGCCAGATTAACTTCAATGAGACGAGTGACTGGTCTGAATTGAGCCCATTTCTGTGATGAGATACATGTGTTGCTCCGTAGGGCAGAATTAAACTCCTCAGTAGAAGGTGCCTTATTTAGAAGGAAATCAGATGGAAAAATATGTATCAGAACTAATAGGGAAAAAAAAAACCCCAGCATGCAGGAGGTGAAAAGCATGAAAAATACAACCATTTCCATGTCAGGGAAAACTGCAATGTCAGTGCAAATCTGTTGCTTCCACTTCATGCCAGGTTGATTTTCGGTTTAAATAACCTGCCCAAGTCTGTGGGTGTGTGGGGGTTATATCTGTGTAAAGTTCATCTGCCCACTTATAAATTACATGCAAGTTAAAACATTCCTTCCTTTGTAGATTGAAAGGTGAGGGTCGAGGGGTTGTGCTTGCATGAGTGTGTGACCCAGCTTTTCCAAGGAGGGCAGGTGCAGTCAGCACCCCAGGAGAGGCAGACTTCAATCTGTGGCATACCAATCATCTCTCAAGCCTCCCTGCCCACCTGGCTTTGCCCACAGCTACAAGAACTGTGATTCTGTAGCCATATGAACAAGGAATTTTTTCTTCCCAAGAGCACTCAAAAGCTTTGGGATTTTTAGCCAGTTGCATGTGTGTTAATGCATCTACCACTGGAGAGTGCCCACGGCTCCACAGGAGCCTGAGCCAAAGAAAACACATCTGTGGGGAGATGCCACAGCAGGGACACGTGTACGGAGTCTCCAGGCTGCATTTGCTTTGGCACAGGCTCCAAGGATTGCCATGAGCAGAGCAGCATGAGGCCTGCTTTGCTTCCCCCTGTGTCACAGGCCTTCCTCAGCTCCCCTGCATAGCTCCAAGCATGGGAGTACTCTGAAAGAATGCTGCGGTGGGCTATGGAGAAGCAGCTTTCTCGCAGGTGTAGCTACAGCTACCTGAGCTGCCTGGAGCTGTGTCAGGCCATAGCTGCAAAACAGCTGCACAGCACATGAGATAATGTTTCCTGCTCTGCAGGTGGGATGGCAAATCTGTGGGAGGCTCCATCTGCATGGACCAGACCTCGGCAGATACCTGAGCTGTCTGCAACCTGTTGTGGATGGGCTCATAATGGAAAAATTTTGGTTTAGCAGCTAGGAAGGGCAGTGTGCAACACTCCTTGAGGAAATCTGCATTAAGAGCAAGTAGGAAACTATTGCTAGATATTCTAATATTCTATAGTATGAAACATAACTTCTAAAAATATCCAGTATTTTTTTCACTTTTAAAGGTGTCGCTTTAATTAACTTCATACTGCCATCAGACTAAACAACTACTTGAGACTTTGCATAAGCCATAGGTGTGGCTTGATGCCTTAGTCACTGGAACATTTTTTCTAACACTTGCAAACCACTGCAAGAAGCTATTTTCTTCTACAAGCAGTATTCTATACTACAAAATAAAGGCTTGTCAGTTACCCTATGTAATTAAAAACAAGCAAACAAAATACCCCACCCTTTATTAAATTTTTTTTTATTATTTTATTATATAATATTATATATTATTATATAATTATATATTATATCCATTATATGTTATAATATAATATATAATATTATATAATATTTATTGTTTTATTATTACATTACTAATTAATTATTATTTTTTCAGTTAGCATGGAGTTTTCACTAGGGTCTCCTCTTGCTCAAGCCTCTGTGTCTAGTCTCTGCACTATTTGACACTGAGTTTGCAAAATAAATCCCAACACCTTGCTGGGGATCCATTATAATCCTAAATGGGTTGATGGTGTCAGAGTCTGGCCATTTACAGACTGTTTCCGTGGCATGCACGCACAGCAGTCTTGAGTATTGTACTTTCTTTGCCAACAGCTTGCATGCAAGGACAGGGGTCCCACAGCTTTTCTTAGTCAAAGGACACCTTTGGCTTGTGGAAAAGAAGGAATACTTCCCAGGACCATCTTCCTCTGTGCTGCCACCACAATGTGCCTCTGCAAATAAAAGAACAAGTGCTAAAATTTTAGTTCAGTTTGTATCATCAGATCTAGTTTCCCACCTACTCAGTTTCTTTTACATACATATGGGAACTGCCTGTTGTTAAGAAGTGATTTCTGGGTCAGTGACCTTCCTCCTCAACATCCAGGGCTTCTAGAACATGACACTGCCATGGGATGCTCATCAAAGGAGCAATTTAGGTGGATAACCTTGTAAACTTCAGAAGCACAGTGCCTTCATTCTGACTGTTACAAAGACTGGATAGAAGGGGTCTGTTTGGGGATTTTGCTGTCCGTGCACTTAGAGCAGTGTGCCAGGCCTTTCAAAGGAGCCCAGACCAAAAAGGAGCACATGTGAGCTGCAGAGGTCGATGGTGTTTGATAGCTGGGATGCCATGGAAGATTTCACATTCTTCAGCTCTAATCTCTTATAACAAAATGGAATTCAAACCTAACTCCCAAAAAAATAAGTCAGGTCTGGTTACTGTGATGCCATGTCCCATGTATCCATCAGGATTTGTTTTTGGTGGATTAGTGCTCTCATTTACGTGTTTTCTTCTTGGTCAGCAGTGTTATTGTTTTAGCTGATACTTTCAAAAGGTGTTTATTTTTGCTGCTAATCTAAGATGAGCCCTGTAATTATCTGTGAAATAGAAGCAATTCCTTTCTGTAGCTGTGATGCTCTCTGGAGGCAATGCCTGATGGTCACCATTTCATGTTTTCTGACATGCCTTTTTCCATGGCTATTTTCAAAACAGTTGCATCACATTTCAACTGCCTTGGTCCTTCATTGATGTGTTTTCCCAGAAATGCCTCTGACAAAAAGCAAAGACTTTTTGTCTCCTAGATGGATTAAGTGCCATTCTAGTGTTTGTGATGAGAAGTATCTTTATCTGCCTCAATATTTTTATTTAATGCAAGTTTTGTTGGGCATTTTACATGTTGGGCTGTAGCACAGAGTAAGACAGCCCCTTGAACTTATTAGGCAAAATAAATAAAATATTTTAACTTTCACAGTTTCACACCTTTTCAAGTGGTAAAAGGATGGCTGGAACAAAGAGATAAGAAGAATAACAGCCTTTCTCCAGTTTTTAGCCCTTCTTCATCTTGTCCTATGCTCTTTACCTCTCAAACATAACTTGGAGCTGCTGTGGCCATGTCACTATTTTCTCATCTCTTTCTATATTTTCCCTGCTCTGACAGATCTTTGCTGGGTGCTCTACCATCATCTTTCAGGATGTAATGCCTGTTTACCCTGGGCAAACCTTATAGTTCCCTGATGTTTCTTCAGCCATTTTTCTTCCCTAGATTTCCTCTGCTTCTTCCTCTCTTTTTCTTAACGTCCTCTCTCTTCCTTTATGACCCAGACCTGCTTCTGGGTGGATAATTTCTGAGAGCTTTTGCATTCATTCCTAGCCTTTGCTCTGCCTGTTTATTCCTTGTTTCATGCAGCCTTTTACAGACCGGGTAACTCTCTTGATCATGTAGAGGTTAGGAAGAAATTTCACTTCTGTCTAGAGAGAGAGAGAGAGATAACCATTCAGGAATTTTTTTTGCTCTCTCTGTTATCTGATTCTGGATTTTTTTTCTGAGATGGAATACTGCTCTAGGTGCCTCCTGGAGTTCCAATGGCGTGGGAAATCTTTACACTGCCCAAGCCTGGGTGAGTGTGTAGCAGCTGAGCTTGGATTGTGCGATATTCCTTGAAAGTGGAAGTCTGGATCTGGACTTCCAGGTTCAGCTTGGGCATTTACCGGGAAGGGAGCCTAATCCATGAATTACCAACATGAGGCCTTTCAAAGTATTCACTGAAGAGGTTCTCAAAAACCTCTGTTTTCTGTCTGTTTACACCTTCAGCCTTGCTCTGATGTCCCCGAACATGTCAGTGCTGACAGCTGGAGACCTGGTGCAAACACAATGCTGTGGTGGGATTAAGACTATTTACAATAACTGGTTACTTGCTTTATGTTTGAAGAAGATGGAAAATACATCAATGAAAATGTCATTTGTAAACGGATCAAGAATAATCACAGTGCATACTTCCAAAGACTGCAGTGAAACATCTTAAAACAACAACCAACCAACCAAAAAATCCCTGTGCTCCCCTACCCCCATCTTTCCTCCTCAGACATCATGGTCTTTTAAATGTGGGAATAGAAAAGGGGTAAAAATAATCTTCAATGTTTAGGATCACTATCAAAGTTTCAAATATCTTGTGTGCATTTGTACTGAGCCTAATACAACTGCCTTGGTGGAGATCAGTGAGTAGTAGATAATTAATAACTCCTCAAGATCTTCATGCATGCAAAAAACTTCTGTATTTCTAAGGAGCCAGGGGTGCTCTGAACACCCTTCTCCTCATGTTCAGAGGCTGTGCCTTTCCGCTACAGAAAAAGCCTCTTTAGAGGCAGCAATCAAGATTTGCTTCTAGGCTATTCCAGTTACCAGCAATATCCAGAAAGGAACTTAAATTTGTATTGTTAATTCAACAACATCATTATGAATGAACTGCAGGAAACAATGCATCTTCTTCCTATATAAACAGTGTAAATAAAACTTCTGATAAGCACTTAACTGCATTGAATTCCTCATTCTTTCCTTTGAGAGCGTTCCAAAGTTTAGTGTGCAGCTTAATCAACTTCATACGTGCTTGAATTGGGCAAGTCAAAACTAACATGACCCCGCACAAGAAAAAGCATCCCTCACACGAGAAATCCCATTCTGCTTATTTACTATATATGAAAACAGCCCCAACCATTCCGTCCCTGAGGCAACAGGAACTTTTCCATGTTTCCTTAACTACCGTCACCCCTCAGCACTTTTCAGGACGAAAGCCTTGTTCTCAGGATGACCCTGGCTGCGTGGTCATTAAAGCTGAGATGGAGCTGATGAAGCAAAACGGCCAAACCTCCAACTTTAATGTATTCAGCTGCAATATAGTTACCAACTGCAAAGTATGGTGCTGCTTAACCTCTCTTTTTTGTCAACTATTGACCACACTGAAATACTTTTGAATATAAAACTTTGGGCCCTGCTTTGGCAAAGAGTTGAGTACAGGATTGACTTCACCTGCAGGTTACCATCTTTAAATTAGCAAGGCTGTTAGCATGGGTTAAATAAATACCTATGTAAGTTAATATAGTATTTTTTAATTAAAAAGATAGCAGTGTGTTGATATAGTGCTATGTGGGTGGCAAGGATTAAAGAAAAGGCAGGGAGACAAGCACTTTAGGTAGTGAATCAGATCTGCACTGAGTGGCACAAGTTCTGGAAAAAAATCATCTTTTTGGAACCATACTTATGCCAGGCCCATATACAGGCCTTTTAAAATCAAAGTCCTTCTGCATTCATGACACTTGGGTCTGGGCTGGAAATCATCCAAAGGATTTCGGCTCTGTGCTCTGGGATTTAATCTCTTTTAAAAAAGGAGCATTTTTGGAGGGTCGGTGACCACTTCTGGAATGTGTTAAATTAAATCCTTTGTTATCTATAGACAGACATCACAGGGGTTACAACAGTGCAAACCTCTCTTCATTTCAGACCTTGTCACTGGATACTTTCTGCTTGGAGCAGGAGGGTAAGGAACATGATGTGGAGACAGGTGTCTCCTGAGCTGTGGGGTCCAAGCACCCAGGTCCTGTTTTTGTTCCTGTTATCTCCAAATCAGGAGAGGCTGCCTGGGTGAGGTGAGGGCTTAGCCCTGTGAGAAAGACCCACAGCTTTCTCTGGCTTCAAGACAGCCAGTCCTGTCTTTGCTTACTCATTATTTGTATAAAGGAAAAAGAAGTAATTATGACAGAATAAACATCTGAAACATCCTCTTGAGACCAAAAGCCAAAACGAGTGGGGAATAAAAGTCTGCTGTGCAGCACTCCTTTGCTTAACTGAGCATAGGAGTAAAGATCTTGTGCAGTGCTGCCTAGAGAAGAGCAATACCTTGAAGCTGGCAGTTCACAGCACAGGCAGCAGACCATGGTGACAGTGGATGATGTGCAAGTCAGGAAAAACTTCTGAAAAATCCCATAGTTTCCCAGTTCATCTATAGTTAGTTGTTGTTGTTGTTGTTGTGGGGGTTTTTTGGGGAGGTTTTTTTTTTTTCTGGGTACTGGACAACATACCAAAGAGATTAACAGCTTAATCATAGCTGATTCATATATGGGGATCTGCACTGTTTATTTAGTTAGTTAGTTAGTTATCAAGAACTTCCTCTTAGACACATGGGAAACTGAGGCACTGAGTGGTGAAATTACTTGTTAAATGTTGCCTGTGGCAGGGGGTAAAATAGAAGTGTGTTGCTCAAATCTTACACCCCTTTATTGCTCCTGCGCTGGGTTAACAGAGGAATTACAGTTCCTTGCATAACCCTGATTTTTCTGGCTGTCACTCGATGATATGTGAGTACAATCCCTTACTCACATTTCCCTGATTTTTCTGACTGCAAAATGAGGTCTTTTACACCGCAGGTGAAAGCGCTAGAAAGGCTGAATCGCATCCCATCCTGTCCCCGGAGCTTTCGGTACTTGTAGGAAGTTACGTGGTGATCAAAGCCAACGCATCTGCCCCACACTTCGCAAGGGCACGGTCGTTCTGCAGGTTCGCTCCCCTGGTCTCAAGCAGTTTAACCGTGAAAACAGGATATAGTACAACCTGATGCGCTGCTTTATCAGAGCCTGCTGTCATTAATCTCCGTCTTTATGAATGGTGGGGAAGTGGCAGCTGTACATAAGGATAAACAGCGCGTCGCAGCAGAGATGCTTTGAACTGCTCTGCTCCTTTGGGGAAGAGATTTGAGATAAAGCCGAATCTGGAAAGCATCAGTGGTGGTGCACCGAGAGCCGCTGATCACCCTCGCCGCTTCGGACCTTTCCACCACTTTCCGTCCCCCTCACCCTGGGGCGGGCAACCTCCTCCCCTTCTTCCCCTTGCTGCCCGCANGGGCAGAGCCGGCGCGGCGCGGAGGGGAGCGACGGCCCGATGGGGCGGCCGGCCGGCAGCCTGGCCCCGCTCCGGCTGCTGCTGCTCCTGGCGCTGGGACACGCCTGGACCTACCGGGAGGAGCCGCAGGACGGCGACAGGTGGGTGTTGCGATAGCGAGGCTGCTTCTGTGCATGTCCTCCCCATCTACCGCCTTCTTTTTCTTCTTTCCTACCTTTTGGGTTTTTCTTTTTAATACTCCTACTCCCTGCCTTGCAGGGAGGTTTGCTCCGAGAACAAAATCGCAACCACCCGGTACCCCTGCCTGAAGCCCACGGGAGAGCTCACCACCTGCTTCAGGTGAGCGCCGCAGCCGCGGAGGACGGGGGGCAGAGGGGGCGCGGGGCTCACGCGTGTACACGGCTGGGGACTCGCTGCCCTCGGGGAAGGCAGCAGGGAACACACGCGTGCGGGTGTCAGGCGCAGGGACGGCAGCTGTGGCAGCTGTTTTTCTCCCCCTTGCTCTGTGCTGGCCCAGCCCGGCATTCCCGCCACCCCGTGGACCGCGGAGCAGGTAACCTGGTCACATCCCTCCCGCGTCCCGCATCTCCCCTGGCAAGTCCTGCAGTTGTCCCAGGGAAGGGCTCGGTAGCTTCCTGCAAACGTCACCTCCGAGACATCGCTGGAGAAGGGCGCGTGTGGTCATCATTGATGTACCGAAGCCACCGACAGTTTTTGATACCGTGAGAGGCTTCCTCTGCCCTGGGTGTCCGGGAGCACATTGGAGCTATAGCTGCATCAGTTGCAGGATAATCAGTGAGATCATCTGGATATGTGCTACACAAAATATATCTCAAGTTAGGTAGATGAATAGCTCTCAGAATTAGTAACTTCTTCAGCAACCAGCTCTAGGGGAGAAATTCAGCAGAGGCCTCTCAAATTAGGTAAGATTAATCTAATAATGAGTTTTCATTTTTCAGCTGTGTGTTTGAGAAACATCGTCTGTTTTAATGATGACAGCTGTCCGGGGCAGTTGACAGTGGATGTGCTTTTTTGAAGAGCTGTACACAAAGTATGAGCACACATGTATCCCTTCACTGATGCCCTCAGGTTAGCCTCGTCCCCACAGATGAGATGTTTCGTGTATGAAAGCTGCTTCTTATGAGAGGTTGCTTTGTGGAGGCAACTGTGCTCTGCCTGTGTGTGTGCTCACATGTGTCAGGGAGCCACTTCAATATACCAAAAATACGGTAGCGCACATAGAAAGTGTTTCAGAGATTGTCCATCTCTTCTGTTCCAAAGAGCTGTAGACACACGTTGCAGCAGCGTTGTCCCTCTCCCATTCTCTCAGGCTTGTTCATGCTCTCCAGCAGCCACAGCCACCTGGGACAGTGTCCTGCCACTGCCCAGTTCTCAGGAGCATTAGCTTCCTCCCAGTCCCTGGGAAGGGCTCTGCAGGGAATGGAGACCACCCTTCCCTGCATCCCTTATCTTCTCTCTCTCTCCTCTCCCTGTGGAGGTGAGGCAGAGTCCTCTTACAAGCAGCTCTGTAGCACCTAGTGGCAACACATTTTGAAAAGGGACAGTGTCAAGGTTTTGCAGGGAAGGTTTTGCAGGTACTTGGTTGAACCTGCAGCATTTCTCTGGTTTGGGGGCAGAGCGTTGGGGTGGACAATATGTTCTGAGTAGGGAGTTATCAAATGAAGAAGCCAGAGTGGGAGCTGCATAAGGCAGCATACACATGACCATCCTGCTCCTTTGTGCATGTCCCAAAATCCATCTAAGGAAAGTGATTCTGCTTTACGTGTGACAAAGGAGGACTACACAGGCTCCACTGGTTTCTATGGACCACTATGCAAAGAAAGCAGGACTCTATCCAGCTGCCAAGTCCCACTTGTGCATTTCTTCATCCTTCCTGAGGTATTTCTGACCTTTGGGCCCTGGTTGTGACGAGCCTCCCTCCCCAGCTCTCCCTCTGCACAATCCCAAGTGATATTCACTGTCCCAAATCAGCACAGTCTGTGTGGATAAGAATTTGAAAATTGCTACATTGAACTCTTAATTGTTTTAGCTCAAACATTTTCTGTATCTACGACTTCCAAGTCTCCCTGGCTTTAAGAAAGAAAAAAAAAATCCATTTCTGTGTAATCATGTGTTTTTAAGGTTTGACCTTTAGGCTTGGGTGAGGGCTCCATTCCTCACCCTGCAAGGTCTCTTTTGTCATGTCCATGCACAAGAGCAGGGCAGCAACTCTGAGAGGGAGCAACTCTGCTTAGCAGAGCAGCTCTGCACCGAGCACATACCTGAGCTGCAGTGTGCTGGCAGTCCTGCCCTCGGAGCTGTGCCACGTTCTGGCACGGACCTGCAGCATCACCCACCCGAGGTGGTGAACCCCAGGGGCAGAACAGCACCCCGGTTGCTCCTGGTAGCAAGGTGTGCTCTCAGCAGGCACGTGGGATTACCCTTGGCAGAACACATTTTAATGTAAGATTCATTAATATTTTGAGGTTGAGGCTGTTAACAAGATGACAGGAAACTTGCAAGTGTTGACTAATCCTGTGGTGCCTCAAGGCGGGTTTTGTTTCATAGGACATTCAGGAGCTTAAGGATTCAGTTTTCATTTTTGGAATCACAACCAGCACTTAAAGAACTTCAGCTTGATAGAAACCCAGCTGTGGCTTTTAGGAGCTTTCACTCCAGGTTTCAGATAAACTTGATTTTGATGTTCTAGAATTTATTTTTACACCACTTCATTTTTTATCTTCCTAGATATCTTTTTCAAAGTATTTTGTAATGACAATAGTTATGTAATTTATATACATTGTTAGAGGTAGATAAAGGGATTGCTAATGTCAGCTTCTATTTACTACTAGCAGACACACCTAACTTCTTTTCTAGGTCAAAGTACCATCTGTGTAGAAATTATACAAACTGACACAAAATTTATCATAACACGTCAGGCATAAGGCAACATGCGCCACTACTGATGATCTGTTGAGCAATTAGTTAAATAAAATAAGGAATACATATGAAGTTAGATGTCAAAATTCCTGACCAAAATGCTTGATAGAAAGTAATTTCATCCTTTTATTCCTCCTGCTGGAATTTGTCAGGAAAATCAGCGTGTTTTTAGAGGTCTTCAATAAAAATAGCATCTTTTCATCACAAAAAGTATTTCTTGATTTTATTTTTTTAACCAGATTTACTCATGATTAAAGATGATCCAAGTGGAGGACCAAGCCAGAAGTGGGGCCAAGCACTGAGAATATATTGGCATTTTTCCCTGTGGTCATAGCAACCACATACACAATCAGATATATTTTTTTCTTTTGAATGTGTGCAGTCTGGCCCTTGGTTTAGTTTGATTTGTATTTTTTTTACGTGTCCTCTGTATTTGTTTTCATAAGAGTACAGAGGAACAGATGCAAAAGGCAGAGGGAGCTTATACAAAATCTTTCTGTGGAAATCTCGTTTAAACTTTTGTATGTAACTGCCCAAATTACCCGGTATTAATGTCCAGGTAGGTATGGAGAAGAATTTCTGCAGATTTGTTGATAGTGGTATGGTCCAATAAGACTTTGAATTCCTACTGTATGCCAAAATTCATCAAATTTTAGGAAATTTGGGCAGCATGAGTATATGAAGCCCCAGTCTCTTGTTACTGTCTTCTCCAGTTATTTGGATATGATGTTAACCTGTTTCACTCTCATACAGACTTCTAAACACTTTGTATGAAAAATTACATGCACGTTGCATCTTTCTGCAGTGACTGTGACAGTTCAGTTTGTGCATCCTTACAGCAGTCCTTTTCATTACAGTCCTTCCTTCATTCCCATTTTAAGCAGTGCCCCTGTGTGTTGTTGCTCTGGTCCAGACAGAAAAGCAGCATCTGGGACAGGTATCCCCTTGCTTCATCCTGATTGTGGAGCTGCATTCCTGTAAGGGAGTGGTAGTGGTTATGTCACTTCTGAATTCAGGAGGATCAACATCTAATCTGGTACAATTTACTAATTGGAGCTTCTCCCTTTTTAAAAACCAAAAAACTTTATTGCCACAGTAATTGTTGTGTATTAGGAGAGCTAAATATTTTACTCAGTTAGAATTCAGAGAGTGTACTGAATTATTCAGAATTATTCAATATCGTACTTAGAAACATTTGCTAGTGGGAAGCTGTTAGAAGTTGTAGGAAGATTCAAGCATGAAACATGGGAAAACAAGAATATTTTATTTTATTGCCTGACTGTGGTCATCTCTTTGATTACTGAACACTTAAATATTGTTGTAAGTTGACATGAAAGAAAATGTCTCTCTCCTCCTCAGAAAATTTTTATAAAAGGTTAAATTAAGAAAACCAGCAAGCATAAATCAGGCACATGAAAATTTGAACCTGGATCTGCACAGCCAGGAAGAACATTTTAGCCATTGCCTTCATGAGCAAAGGGAAGATTTGGGTTTCTTTTCTTTTATTCAGATGAAACTGTTAGTCTATATTAGTTTACAAACAAATAGACTATTGACATGATAAGAGAAGTTATCTATCTTTCTCTGACATCACCATAAGTAGTCTCTTGCATTTTTTGCTGAAAATGAAGCATACAAGGACATGTTACAGCCTAATTTTGTGTGTATAGTGGTGGAGACTTCTGGTCCTTCCTTCTGCAGACCAGCAAGGAGTAAACAGTTCAGAATTAGGGTGCTGGGCAGAACAATCCTAGCTAATGATGGTGAAATCTTTGTAAAGATGAGCCAAATCTTTACATATATCTCCAAACAAGCCCCATGTTGTGGAACATAAATCTCGGCTAAGAACTTAATCTGTAACTTTTTTTTTAGTATTTCGCAAGCAAGATCTTTTAAATAGGATGAACACATTTCAGTGTAGGTTGTCTGTTTCTTCATCTGATAGTTAGCAGCTACAAGCATTTTGCACAGGCCCTTCCAGCACTTCAGGTTTCAAATTATGCTGTAAAAAATTGTTCTACACTCCATAACAAAAAGACAATTCAAATGCATTGTGAAAGAGAACGTATGTATCTTTATACCCTACTTTGTTCTGATGCTAAACAGAGATCACATGCCTCAAAAAGCATTTCTTTTTACCCTCCTCAATGCTGATACTGCTGGTGAAGCCTACTATTTTAATAGACTATTTAATTTTGCACATTCTTAAAAGATAAAAGTAAGTGCAAGTAAGTTGGATTTTAGCTGTTTCACAAAGAGCAGTAGTTTCACTAATATGCCCTTGGGGACCATATGCAATTCCTGGTTCCCAGATACTCAGTGAGCATGTAGCAGAGCTTTCCAACATGAGAAAAAAATTGCTGTATATAATTTTGGAGCTTTCAGCTGGAGTAAGCAGGGATAATCTTTGGTCACCTTATCTTCTGACTTTGCTTTTCATAAATTTCCTTTTTATGGTTGCTATTGGATTTCTTCTCTGGAGTTTTGCTGACTATTCCATATCATTGAAAGAGCCCCAACTGATACATTATAATATAAGAGTTAAACAAGAAAATAACCTGATTAGAGCAAACTACTGCCTAATCTCCAGTTATCTCAAAGGGAAATGCACTCCATAGTAGAATTTTGCTGGAAATTTAGAGAGAATATGATTTCAAATTTTGTATTGGTTTCAAAAAACTAAACATACAGCATATACATATGTATACACATTTAAAAATAAATCCTCCAGGGAACTGCCATCACAGATAGAACTTTGTACATATCTATGAATAAAATTTTCTTCAATCCAGTACTTTTTTTGCAAAACAGTGTATGCTACAATGTTGCCAAGAGATTCTTCCTAGCTTTCCTATACTTTTTTTTCTCATTTTTGCTTTGGAAGTAGCACCTTCAAGTTGTATGGTTCTGACTGCATTCAGTCCTGAGTTTCATTCATTTTTCTTTGCTGTGATTCCCAAAGGAACAGATTGCTCAGAGCTACTGAGACACATTGTGAATATCTGCTGGTTAAGGGTAATACCAACGCCACACTGTCGTCTTTAGGCTTCCATACTACATTTGGGTGGCTGTGACTTTCTGTGTCACTTTTCTGTCTCAAGTACTAAGAATAAGAAACCTAATTATTTCTGGGTTTTGGTGATGTTAGGGACACCTGAGATCTCAGCAGATGTGGATGATCCCGGCTGGAGCAGAGACTCCTGCAGCAAAATGTGGTGCTCCTGTGGGTTTCCTGTGCAGTGTCTCCTCTGTACAGCCAATTCACTACAAAATTAAACAATTTAATTAACGGTCTTAAAGAACATTGCATAATTACTGTGAGTGGTGCTCTCAGGTACGATGTGCTAATTAAAGGATGAGGTCAGGCAAGTGGTCATTCCTGTAGTCCAGGAGTTTTTGATGTTCACATCAAAGCAGTTTGGAGAATTTTAGAACTGGGAAGCCGAGAGCTTTATGATATGTGCCCTGCTTGGTGGTTTGATTGATAATGAAACCCAGGTGCTTTGCATTATGGTTTTCATCTACAGAATATAGGGTTAAATATGAACTGACTTTCCTGGCCATGTTGTCTAGCTCAGAGACTCCAGACAAACAAAATAGTAGCCCCAGGGCCTCCCATGCCTGATACGAAATAGGTAATAAAAATAGGCCGCCAAAGGGAACATGACATTTGTAATTATCTTAAGTATTGTATATGTTCCCTAAGGTCAGGCTGTTTTGTCCTTAAAAAAGTGATTGTAGTCTCTCCTGCTAACAGCAGGATGTTATTAATACTTGTGTTACTGCTCCCATTGTGGCAGACACCCATTGAGCTGAGTTGTGCTGTACTGATTGCAGACAAAACAGGCAAGACAGAAAAGGCAGGAATGGAAGGGTAAAGGTATGGAGCAGCAGTGAAGAGAAAGGACAAAACACCCAGGGGCATGGAGCAAGCAGAAAAAAGAACTGATATAGCCATAAAAAGACAAAAGTTCTGTCTTGGTGGTGGTTTGTATGACAGATATGTGTGTGACAGAAGGGAGGTAATCACTCCCCAAAGAAGTATAATTTAAATGCTTCCAGGCTTCTATTTAAGTTGAACCCATAAAAACAAAACATCAGCCAAAATCAGGCAAAAACCCACACGCAGGCACCCCTGGGAGGATTCCTGTTCTCCCAACTAGACTTGGAGCTAAGCTACAGGCACTGATGCATCTCCCCTTGACAGCCTCTCCCCTTCCTTCCTTCCTCAGTCTGGAAAATGTCTCTCCCTCTCTGTCCTTTTCTGTACAGTGTGTGTCTGTGCAGGGGCAGGAGGGACAGCTTCCAGGCAGATATTTAAATTTCCCTTTCAGTCCTTACTCTGTTCGGATTGCCTGTGCTCCTTGTCATAGCAAAGAGTTTTTGGGAAGTAGCTGAGCATGAAATATTTAAACTACTTGTGGAAGAGTAGATCAGGCTTGCTGGAGATCCCAGGTAAGACAGGCTTGCCCATATTCTGCTGTGAAAGCCATTGCCCAGTACAAAGAACATGTGAGCAACAGTTTTTTGGGACCTCTGCTGTGCTGGCCTGTGTTTCTGTCATTGCATGTGTGGAAGGGAAATTACTGTATGTGGGAAACAAGGTCACAGAAGCAGGTATGAGGGAGATGCCTGATGTTGATGTACAGATAAGCAGTTACACTGTACCTGGGATAGATCTCATTTCTGATTCCACTCACTCATGTGCAGTGCTGGTCATTTGGGGCACGTGTGATTTTAGGTTTCATTGAGATTGCGCTGAATTCTCCCAATCTTGAGTTTAGTACTTTGGTTTTGCCTCCACCTCAGTGCTCTGGGTCCTGAGATGACTTCTGTCTTAAAGTGTGAGTCACTGCTGAGTGTGCAGCACCCATGTCACTCCAGCTGGAGCTGTTGGGGATGGCACAGGGCTTTGTCATAAGTCAGTGACAGGGAGAAGGGTCTCTCTTCTCTGGAGACTTGTGCTGCTTACATCTCATACAGACCACATAGGTCACTCCAGCATTCCTCTTTTTAATTGTGCCCACCACCCCAAACAAGCAAAGCTGACTTTGATTTGCAGTAAAAAAAAACTTTCCCCAAAGTCTGCTCAGATTTTTTTTTCTCTATGTTGACCATTTTCTGTTTGCTTGGTTTCAGTTTTCAAACTAATAGGAGCTTCTTTTGTAAACTAACAGTAGCAAATGTCACTCTGCTGCTCAACTTTGCCAGTCCTTCTATATGGTTCCAATTGTAAGCAGAAACAATGGAAAGCAGAATCCATACAGTGCTGACTTGATTTCTTCTTGGCCTAGTAAAATAAAGCAATTTGTTTGCATCTCCTTGAGAGTAGCTCTGTTTAACAGTTGAGGAGAAAAACAATTTCAGTTTTAGACAGTAATCTCAGAGCTTAGTGTTTGGAAAATCCTTCTCCCTTAAAAAGTGTTTTCCATTGTGTTGTGTTGATTTCATTGCTGATTCTGGTTCCAAAAAATGAAGTACAAGACCATCAAGCATTTAGCGTACAGCCAGCTATTGTAAATAATTTCTTATTAATTTCTTTGTTAGCTTCAAGTTCTAACCACATTTGTTTTAATTGACAATCTGTGCTGTAATTGAAATGAGGTAAAATACCCAATGTTTGTACTAACTGTATTAGTTTTAGCAGCCACTCAGTAGTAAACACAAATTAAACAGAATTCCTCTCCATCATTTTCAAATGGACTGGGAGATAAAGTGGTGCAGACACAGTGTTGTAAGTGGGAAAGAGAGGCAAAGTCTAAGCTATAATCCAAGTTTTTAAATGAATAATTTTGGAAAAATGAATAAGCTTATTATAGGTCAATGGCAAGTTGTTGTAGAGCGTGAGTTTGGAGAAATATAAGGCAGTATTCATCTGGGCTAGAAAGCATATTATTTCTCTTTCTATGGAAAAATTATTGGTGCATAGCTTCCAGTGTAAAATAGCAGTGTTCATGGTGGCTTCATCGTCTCATTATCAACTCTCAAGGAGGAAGGCTGACCACCTAATTCTCCGTAACAAAATCTGCAAATCCTAGAAGTTGTACTGTACAGTCTTCAAAATGGATGAAGAAATACATTAAGTATTATCCTAATATTTTGTGAGAAATGAATGAATGCTGAAAATATAGAAATTTGTGAAAGTACACCCAGAAACAAGTGTGCTCAGAACTCTATATAAGAGAGAGAAAATAATTTTGAATTTTGGATATTGGATACATTTCTTTATTTGTAAATAACTTCCTGCCCAGAGCTCCAGTGTCTCTGTGGAATGTTAATATTTCTGTGATCACACTCAACACGTTTAATGTATGTTGTAAACCGGACATCTTGCCTACTCAATAAGATGTTATTATCATACTCAATTTTCATTAAAGAGTTTATTATCATAGCTGCACCAAATAGCAGTGTCATTTCCTAAACGCTACTCTCTGGAATTCTGACGAAACCCCTTAGTTTAGAGATTATTGCCTTGGAGAGTTGAAACAAAAATAGCCAAAGGGAAAATTATTTAATCTTTAAAACAGCATCTGTGGAAAGATGAAAAAAACAGGTTAAAGCAGGGTTTTTAGTAGTTTTTTGGTAGTTCTTAGTGGCTGAGACGTGGAGAGTGAGAAAGAGACTTGAGGGACCAGGACTAGAGCTACTGTTTGGTAAATGCTTAATCCTACTGGGAATATGTGCTTTTAACTGCAGCTTCCTGAGGCAGGAGTAAGGAGCAGTGGCAGACAGACAATGCTGGCAGCCTGGGCTGATCTTTGGAATTCTGTAGCATGGTGAACCCAGCAGACGGTCTGCAGGGTGGCCTGGACAGTCTGAGGGCAAGTGGTGCCTCAGACTGTGACTCTTGTGGTGCCTCAAACACTGATTTCTTGATGTGTTACTTAATGGCCTGCTTGTGTGCAAAATAGTATGTTTGGTTAGGCAGTTGTATGAAGGTTGTTTTGATGTACATTTGGATTTTAAAAGCTTATTNTTGTTTCTTTGTTTTGTTTGTTTGTTGTTTAGTTTGTGGGCTTTTGTTTGTTTTTCATTTAATGGGGTTTGGTTGGGATTTTTTAGAGCTTTCATGCAAAAGTATTCACTTCAAGCTCTTCTCATTTTAAAATTAGGATACATAAAATGGAATGGGGAATGTAATTAGAAATAGAGAACATGGGAATTCATTTTCATCCTACCTTATCCTGCTCACCTTCTAGCTTGTCTAATAGCAAACCAGAAGATACTGAACATGCTACTTCAATGAGTGTTGCCCTGCTCAGTGTCACACTTCAGTCCCTACATTTCTAACTTCTATCAGTTATTATCAGTAAATTAAGGATGACAGAGGTAACTGGGACAATCTGATACTTCCCAGTTTTCAGACATTTCTGTTCAGAGTCTGCTTTAGGAGTCCAGGCTCCGGTTCTTTTCACCGTGTATGGTCAATAAGGAGAAAAGGAAAGAGTTACCCTTCACAGCAAGCTAACATGATAGCTCCTCTTAATTTTAAAACTTAAAGAGAAATGGAAATTTTGCTGTCATATAACCTCAGCAAAGAGCTTTATCCACAAAGTTTTATAAAGACAGACCTGCATTCCTGAATATCCTCTGGGTTTAAAGTAAATTCAAAGTGCAATCAAACCTTCTCCTTGTGTTTGATCTTAAATTAGGCCCTTTTCCTGCAGAAGTTTCTCTGTGTGGCACAGGAGATTCAGAACATTTTATGAGTTTGTTTGCAGGACTGGCCCCTTTTCAATTTTTTCTTAGAAACTCACCTCTGTTAAAAAGATGTCTCTCTTGGTCCCTGCATGGGTACTAAAGAGGTTGTATGAAAAGATTTGCAGAGGTTTGCATTTCCACAGCTCTACTGACTTCCCTGGACCTACACCAAAGTGCGTCAGTTGGGGAATTCTTCATAATTATTCTTAGCATTCCATGAAAAAAAAAAAAAAAAAGAATGCAGAAAGATGTTAAAGCAGATTGAACGCATCTTACCAACAAAGCGAATTCTCTGCCTGGTTTTCCAAGCTGAGATTCTTGGCCAGAGCCTTGTTTTTGCTGTTTGCTGTCCTCGCACTGACCCATACTTGAATTTGTGGTTTTATTGACTGTGCCTGGAAGGGTCCTGGATGGTGCCCCTCCAGATTTACACCAGTTGGAGCACTGTCATCCAGGGAGGGAATGAGGTTTAACCTTAGGACGGGCTTGCCAGGAGTCCAATTCTAGGTCCTGGGCTTCATTGCTCCTCAAGGAGCTGTATCATGCCAAATTCTGCTTTCAGTTACCCACTAAAGTTTTCTATAGGATGTCAGTATTATCTAATTCTACAGCTATAAAATGGAGGGAAAACTTTAATTTATGCCTCACAGGAAAGAGAGATAACCTGAAAGCTTATGCTGAAGATGTAGTATTCCTCTTACAGCAAAGAAGATTGCTGTAAATCAAATGTTCAAATAACTTGCTAGACTTTGTTTACTTTGGTGATTTGCTGTCATTACAGTTCAACTGAATACTACTGTTTGAGATAATAAGAAGAAATGCACATTTTCAAAAGTATATTTTTTCATATCCACCAAGAGACAAATTAGATTTTTGAGATGTTTTCTTATGCTTCAAAAGTATCCAGACTATTTCCACATTGAGAGTAAACTAATGGTACATCACTGGAACATCTCCAGTGAAAACAACTGTAGCAGAGTGAAAAGAGCAGTAGAAAACAAGTAGTCAGGAACAACAATGGCAAAAATACACATATAATTATTTATACATCCTTGTTTGCAGTATAGACCTCTGGATATTTTTAAATACCAGTAAAAGTAGACTTCAAACATTTTCATTGACCTTACAACCGTTACAGTTATAAGTAGTTCCAATGAAAAGAAAACTCTTCCAAGAAATTTTCCTCAAGGACTTGACAAACATTTAATACAGGACAAATATATATTCAGGGTGGAATTAGGGGGGAAACTTTCCTGTGTTCAGATTCCTCTTAATTGTGTGTCAGATCTGAAGACCCTGGCTATATTCCATATTGTTGCATTTGTTGCTTGCCTCTGTAAAGCTTCTCTTTTGGAAGAAAGAACCAAACAAATCTAGCAACCCTTTTATTAAATGCCATCTTGACCTTGCTTCCTGGAAATATAATGGCCCAAAGGATGAAAAATTACAGCAAGTGTTTATTACTGAAATCCAGTCTCAGTTGTGAGAAGATTAAGTGTTTGAAAAGATTTAATATCCTGCCTGCTTCAATGGGATGCATGTGGAAAAGAGCTGCAAAGCAGCAGAGAACTGGAAATGGCTGTGTGGTGTCTTGCTCTGTAGGCATGTGGTTGATATTTGTGGGAAATGCTTGAGAACATGAGTTTTAGAACTGATCCTAACCACATCCCTGATTTCCCTATTAGGCTGCTGTGGGGAAGACTTGGACCATGTACCCTTACATCATCCCAAACCATCCGATGACAATGCAGAGATAAGCAGAGACTCCCAAAATACGGGTTTGGAAGTCAAGCGTCAAATTGGTGTTCTGCAGCTGGATATCAATATCTGAATGAAAAGCTACCTTAATCCTGATTTTTGTGTAGGAAAACTGTAGTTCCTAAGCCCATTTGTATGGATGAAAAGGTCTATTGATGAGGAAGGTTAATTTGGAGAAGCAAATTCTTGATAAATAGAGAAGTAGATGCTATTTCTATTAGAAATAAGTTTTATTTTTAAATGGGCTAAACTGCAGATTTTAAATAATTCCAAGTTTTTCCTTGCTCCTGGAGACAAAATGAAGTTGTTTGTCTTTGGAGATGCTTTTCCATCTTTTACTGCACCATAGGAAAACATTCCCCATTTGAAAGACTCCCTGAAACATTTCATGACACCTTTATGAAATGTAGCTTAGTTTATTGGGCAGAACATTTCTTTTGCAGCCATTCTTACTGAAATACAAGTTTTACAAGTAGATGCAAGATGTTTTTCATTATTTGGTAGCAGACACATAGAGCACAGCAGATTATCTGCCTGCTTTACTCAGTCTAAATGCACATCTTTGAAAGACTTTGAGAGGCACAGACACCTCCTGCCTTTAGTTTGTGTTTTTTCATACTGATTTTCATACAACTTCACTTTATGAATTTCATTCTTAAAGAGTAAATTTTCCACAATGTATTTTTATGTAAACTGCTCTGAGGTAATTCATAGGCTACATTTGGGTGTTTCATCATTCCCTTTTTAAAGTCAATGTTTAGATGGAGGATTAGCCATCCTGAGGTTTTCCTTTTCAGTATAGAGCTGAAAACCATAACAAAATGAAATTATTTATAAACTTACCATCTCAGCTCTTGATGTTAGAAAGGTTCCGACAATCTCTTAGCTGTCTGTAATGGCAAAGTATGGATTCTCTTGGAAGAAATTTAGGCTGAGATACGACAACATATAAACATAAAAATGGCACATAAATTGCCCTCTCATCCAAGAGACCATGAATACCTTGTGTTTGGGTTTAATGCCTGCATACAAAAGATTAGCTAGAGTCAAAACCTGTTTTGCACCACTAGTGCAAATTTGATATAGTTCCATTGGATTTGATTGAACTTCTCTAGGTTTATGCTGCTTTAAATGATGGTGAAAATAAGATTTCGTCCCTGAAATTCAACTTTCGTGAGGTCTCCCAGTTGCCATCAGCATGAAGTAATTTGATTGTATTTGACAATGAATCATCTAACTCAGCAACTGTTGTGTATGAGCAAGTAAGTTCTGTTTTTTTAGAACTTTTCTGTCTCACCATAGATTTTTAAAGTTATTTTTGATTGTCGGTTGTGCAAGATTAAAGGAAAAAAAAACAGCAAGAGAAAAGGCCCCAACAAAACCCCGGCAAAACCCCGGTTTCTTGCATAATTTGTTTGGCTGGTCAGCACTTCTGGGCTGTTTCTAAAGAAATAAATAAAATATATGCAATTATTCTAAAAAGTTGGAAATCTTCAATGAACTGATGTATTTTCACTAAAAACTATGAGACTGTATTTTTAGCCCTGTCCTGTCAAGATCAGTGTAAGTTTATTCTCAGCCCTGTGATGCCCTAAAAGATGGATGATCAAACCATTTGGATGCTTCGACCCGCTGAGTTTGGTAGGAGTCCAAAGCCTGTGTATCATCTGAGGACCTGTGCTCAAGTACAGGGTACGTGGAATAAAAGGATTAGGAAGGAGTGGTTAATTCTGGTGTGTGGTAGAACTTTGCAACTTGCTGATGTGGAAAACAAAACAAAACCAACAGGTCACAAACATAATTTTAGAATATGATCAAGTCTGTGTTCAATATCTTTGTCAGGTCAAATAAGAGGATGCTGTGTATTCCCTCACCTTCATATCACTTTCTGGGTTCTCTGAATTCTCCTGCATTTATCAACATCCCTGAACTGCAAAGAGTAGAAAAGATGCTTAATTTTAAGGTTGTGTTTGCTCCTTCCAGATGCCAAGGCAGAACATACTCTGTCTTTTCCCTTGTTAATTATCCAGGAGGCTCAGCAGTGTTTTTTTTAACAGGTCTGCATTTTTCCCTTCCTAGATGTGATACTTTGACTTGTGAAGTTTTGGTAGATCCCTGCAAAGTTGCCTCAAAATTTTCTTTTTTATTTGCTTGCCAATGCCATAACTTTGCTAAAACAGTGCTGCAAGTAAGCAGAGAGATGGAAAACACTTCAGCCTTATCAGGAGTCTGGGGAGAGCGTGTAAGTCTGCCAAAGCAGGAACTGGATATGCCCAGGAGGGAAGCCCCACCAGCATTGGAACATGGCAGGATTACACTGTCCCTGTTGCATGCTGTGTGACATGGTACCACGCGGTGAGTCTGAGAGGAAATTGAAGACATGGATCTGATCACAAATGTAACATTGCATTTGTGATTTTGATTTTGAACAGAAAATGAATTGTGGATCATTTTTCTGGGACACATAGAGTTGGAAATGTAGAGGTGCAGGACAAGCATCCCTGAAACCACTAGTCTGTTGTGGCAGTGACAAGGAAAAAAGCCAATTAACTTGAATAAATAAAGGGAGAATTATGTCTTTGAAAACTCTGGACTTCTTAGAAAAACAGAGTGCTTTCCCTGGGGTACCCAGAACTGTGAGGAAGTGCCCCTTGTTCTGTCATCTGAGAAGAGCCAAAGGATATGCATCTCAGGGGAGAAGACTGCATGTTCTGTCTGCTTTAGAGATGTCACTCCAGTCAGACTTTCTCCAGTGTTTTCTTAGAGGAATATATGCAATCGCTGGAATGTTTGTGCTTTTCTAACACTCTTGCTTGGTGGATCATCGCCTCTGGTACTTAAATGTCTGGAAATGAGAGAAAATAAATAATGATGTAAACTTGGCAGAAACTGATCCCCAACAGGGATTACCTAAATCATTTGCTGTTCTATGTATCCTTTAACGAGGCAGCCTGTTGTAGGTAAAATAAATTTATCTGGTCTAGTGGGAGTGTTGGGGCAATTGTCTCTTTAAGGAGATGGCGCTGCAAGTGAGAAGCTTATCAATTTGGCAAGGCACAGGAGGAAAGGTTTGGTTACTGGACAACCAGAAACTGGAAATAAGAAAGTCAAGTGTGGTGCCACAGTCTGTGTAGTGAAGTTTTTCAGTAGTAGTGAGAAATTTTTAATACTACTATGCAAACCCTTGACAAGACCTCACCTGGAGGAGCCTGAGTAATCCTGGTCATTAACTTGCAAGGATGAGGAGGCATACCTGGCACAAGGCTTTCAGAAACAGGGACGGCCCATGTGATGGCAAGAGGGAAGTGGTCTATAGATGGAAAGAACTATTGGAAAGGTAGAAGGCAGTCCTAGTTAAAAAATGATGTAATTATTTGAGTGATGATGAGTACCAAGCTTTATGACATGGGTCTTGTTAGATGTAGTGCTATATTAATGTGAAAATCATCTTCTGGATTTGGAGCTGGTTTGCACTGGGAATTCTGGACATAGTGATGACACCTTGGAGGCATCTTTATGCAAGCACCCAAGTTGGAGTTGCCTTCCTTCTACTGCATAGCTCAGTATGCTTTCACTAGCCAGCAAAACCGTGTCCTTATATGTGTCATGTAGCCAACTGTCTCGTGGCCAAGCCAAGCCAGTGAATTCCCAGCTCTCATGGGAAATGCTAGTGCCACCTTCACATGTCAGAAACCAGCAGCCCCCTGTGGTCCAGCAGCCTGGAGGTGTTTTGTGTCAGCACAAGCAGGGTGTTTGGGACCAGCTCAACCCCTCACACTTGCACCAGTGCCTGTGGTTCTGCCGCTGATTACTTCAGCAGGATGGAACCCCTCAGGCTCACACAGTCATCACCTGGTGCCTTGAAATCATGGGCTCCTTCCTTTTTGGCGTTTTAGCCTTGTTATTGAATGTGGTGAATGTGGGAAATCTTATCTCTTGTCTGAATGACTTCCATGGCTGTGCTCAACATCCTGTGATGGCGCTGCCTCTTTATGAATGTCTCCCTTGTCATTGTTAGCAGGGAACAAATATCCCTGGAAATAAACAAAACAAGGAAATATAGAAAATACTTGGTATAAACCAGAGTTGTGTTTAAATTTAAGGTTTTCCCAAGGAGCTTACTAATACAGTACTATTTATATGGTAATAATTTAGAGCAGGGCATTCTTTGTCTAGTCCTGAATGTTGATTTTTCCTTTTGAATCCTAGCAGGATAACATGGGGAGTTTGAAATGTCAAGAGTCTCTTTCATGGATCTAAATCATGACAAGTCTTTTGTACAGAATGATTTAAAACCTGAAATGGAATTAGAGCCCTAATGTCATGACTGTGCACAAATCCTTGAAAAATTAGATTTTTAATTAGTTTACAGTATGGCATTGTACTACTTTTTGAGGGTGGGGAGAAATGTTTGAGTCTGCTTTTCTCAGTACCTGATCAACAGATTTTAACATCAATTAGATAGCATCTCCAGGGACACAGTTTTGGGTAACAGCCATGATGTTGTTCAAAGAACAGAAGTTTTGCTCTTTATGTTGTTGTTCCAAGTGGCAGTTTTGGGATTAAATGTCTCAAGACACATGTAAAAAGGAAACTTTTTGTATGCATGCTGCCTGCTCAAATCCAGCCTGGAGGCTGCTGGTACAGAAGCTGGGATAGTTTGGCTTTGCTATCTTCCATTAGGAGAGTGAAGAAGTGGATTGTCTTGTTAAGGTGATTTTCAGAGATTCTCATTACCAGATAAGAAGAGAGTGAAGACTTATTCTGGAGGTTGACTCTCCAGTGACCCTTAAAGCTGGAATAACTGAGAAAGCAGCAGTTGCACCAGTCAAAGCTGGAAGTTAGCTGAGGGCTAAGAAAAGGGAGATTGTTGCTGTAAGAAGAACTGAACTGATGCCAGCAGAAAGCTGATACAGCAGCAACATGAGCGATACTATCTCCCCAACAGCCATGACTGTGTTCCAGAGGCTGCAGGGTCAGACCCCAGGTTTGCTTAAGGCCACAAAGACAAAATACATCCTTTCTATACGACTGTAAACAGGGATCTGAAACAGGATAATTAACACTATTACAATGAGCTCTCTGCTTTGTCGAACTGCTCAGTGTGTCTCTCATCCAAGAAGGACAGAAGAATCTTTGAAAAAATAATTTCCACCAAGTTTAAATTACACAATGGCCAGAAAGAAAGAGGCTATGGCCCGATTTTCTGTCATTTGTAGAAATTGCTCCATCTAGGTGATTTTTACCATGGGTAGGATTTTACTATGGAATGAGGATTTACAGGATGAAGTCAAAGCAAACATGTCCCAGCCATCCACTCAACTTTCAACCCAACATTTAGATTTGTTTTCTCCCAGCCTTCTGTATTTAAGGGTCATTTCCACAAATGCCAGAGATTTTGGGGCAGATTCTGCTCCTTTTATTATTTTTTAGGTCCTTGGGACATGAATGAAGGACAGTGCAATCATGAGCCATGGCAGCAGACCACCACCAAAGGCATTGTGATCACTTAACAGAAAGAAGCCAAATCTTGCCAAGCTTGCCAAATATTTGCAAGTTACTGGCACATTTAGTCCTAGGCACAGGCATGGCTAATTCTTTAGAAATAGCCAACACATGAGCTGGTAACTAGTTGCCAGGAGGGCTCAGGGTGCTGGAAGATACTGGAAGAGTAATGCAGCCTCACAGATGCCTGGTTTTGGCACATGCCACACGGTGACAATCCTGTAACTTCATATATAAAACAAACAGAATGGAAAAAATGCAAGTAAATAAACAATACTAAGAGTTTGGTTTTTATCAGATCCTGATGAAATTGTTAAGTGAAATTTAATATTCTGTGTTAATTTAACAACCTGACAAGTCTTAGACCAGAAGGTACAATGAGCTAAATTAAAAATTTTACAGAAAAATAAAGCAGTGGATTTCAGCTTGTGGGGGTATTTTGTTTTTATGTTTACTTTTCAAAAAATTTAGGATGCTAATGTGATGAGGTTACATGCTGTGGGTCAGTGTGTTCCCAAATGCAATTTTGAAATAAAACAAATCCCATGCCTAAACTCCCTGAGTTTGGACAGAGGAACTCGTGGGAATACCAGCAAGCTTCACTGATACCTCAGTGCCACTGAGGAGCCAAGCCAGCCTTTCTGATGGATCAAGTGGCTGGAAATTCTTCCCTCAATTGTATCCTATCTCATTCTCCAATTTTATTTTGCTGTTTGATTTTTTTGTTTTTTTCCCAGCACAGAGATTCTTTTTTTTTTTTTTTTTTGTGCGTGGCACCTGGAAAAGGAAGCCAGGAATAAGCCATATTTTCTGCCATTAATTGCTACAAGCTAAGAGCAGTTATGTGTTTAGGTCAGGATCTGAAAATACAGTTCCAGTTCTAAAGCCAATAGCTGTATCTCATGCTGTTATTTTGGCAGGGATATCCAGAAGGGGTACAGTTTAGCAAAAATGGGTGGAGACCTCAAGAACCATTAACTTTCTTGGAGAAGTCTAAAATGACCAAATATTATGGGAGAAAATGGAAGAACATGACTTGTCTCCACTCCCTGGAGAGGTATCAGTAATAAGGCTTTCTCAGACAATATGTGATTTCCTGTATTTATCAATTGACATGAAAATCCAAAGATAAAATCAAGGCTGGAAAGTACTTTGTAGGCTCTGACACCCCCCAATATCTGTAATTTTTACCTGGGTTGTAGGGAAATGTGAAACAGTACTTTCAGCTGTGACCGCTGTAAGCTTGCTGTAATGTTTAAGAAAAGGCAGAACTAGCAAACAGCTATAATTTTAATATGTTTTAGGATCTCTGTTCCACTTCTCTTGAATATGATTTCAATTCACACTGCAGAGTGAAATCAGCACAGGAAACGCTGTTTTTAAAGTAGAAACTGTGTACATGTTCTTATATCCTCAAGCCATGCAGGATTTTGGGGGGAAAAGAGATGACTGTTGCTAATCGGTATAAAAATTGCTTTTTCCTCCAATATAGGTTGCTATTCACCATCTTGCATGTAGCAGGTTTTCAGACACTCATATGGCATTTCTTCATTCGTTGGTTTTGTTTGCGGTTTGGGCTTTCTCTCCCAAGCTAGGCTGGTGTTTTTAATTTCTGTTACATAGCACTGATGAGATAAATGAAGCACCACAGGGGCCCTGAGGGTACAACTGGTGTTTCATATTCAGTAGGGAGCTGCAGGAGCTGTAAATCCTATAAGAACGACGCTATGAACACTGTAACTTGTGAGGAAAATAATCCTGAGCCTTCCTCTCCCCAGTGTCCCAGCATCCTTCTGGCTGCTTCCCAAGGGAAGGAGCTGTGGGATGCCCATGTGGGTGAACAGTGGGGATGGGGCACATCCCACTTAGGACACTCTCAAGAAACAAGTCCAAACCATATCTGTGCCTAATAAAAAGAGGCAGCTCCTGCCAATATCAGCATCTCCCATCAGCTGGCATCAAAGCTGACTGGGTGGGGAAGGGGTAGGAGGTTTCACGAAGTGCCCACAAAGCTCCAACTGTGATCTGTTTTCAGGAACAATGCAATGATACTGACTGTGGGATAGAAACCTAAATTGCTTGCTGACATTTTGCCAGTGGTGTTTTAGAGCTCAAGACCACACAAGGAAAATGGTGTTCCAGGATATATTGCCTCCTTAAGGAGAGGCTGTGAGACTATGACCTAATGTTTATAATTGTAAGAGTTATTGAGAGTCAATTGAACACGCAAAATTCCCAAGTGACTGCATTTATCACTTGTGTGATTAGCATGCTTGTGGGTATAAACAGCTGAACAGATCCAAATGGTTGATGAAGTTCATCAAGAGAAAGAAAATTAAAAATATGTCAGATATTCTTGAAAATATAGGTAAGTCATGATTTTAAATCCTGTTTAGAAAGAGGATGATCAAAGGGCTTTTTAATGGGCTTTTCATTATTGCTGGTCTCCATAAATGTTTGGGCAAATAGAGTTTACTTGGAAACTGATAGGAATATTGACAGCATCAGTGTACTTCACAGGACTTTACACATTCAGATATGAAAGCTTGTGCTATGAATTACTCCCATGAAGGTTTGGTTTTCACAAAATGCTCCTAAGATGAGCTTTACTTATAGCATAAATATATAAAAATAAGCTAAAATATATAGCATCATTTTTACTATGTTCATAATAAACTTTGTATAATACATATATAATCTCAAATATTTATGGGTTTGTATATGTATTATTTATATATATATATAAATCTCTTCATCATTCTCTAAGGCATCATTTCATGCATTATATTTGTATAAATGTAGCAAAGGTTTCTTTAGGTGAGATTACAGTTGGAAGTCTGCAGCTTTTTAAAAATAACTTTTTAATTAGGATTTCAGTATAGGTAGTTGAAATTATCATGTCTTAGATGACAGAGGGTCAGATATTTAATTTTACTAGTTTGTAAAACCCTGAAGATCTGTTTTGTTGTAATGCAACACAATGATTTTTGAATTCTAGTTGTATCTTATTTTTACATCTTTGCTGGCTCAAGATAGACCATGAAATTATTTTTATTTTTGTCGAACTTCCTCTCAAGAAGATTTATTATTTTGCTTTGGCTTAGGTTGAAGTTAGGGATTTTTCTCAGCTTACTCTATTTCAATATACCTGCATCATAGAGAGGGAATCTGGGAAAAGAGGGGACAAACTAAAAATACAATTACTGAAAGTATGAAAGTGCAGCTACTGAAAGTGCAAAAATTGAAAATTGCGAATTGTAAAATCTTTTACCCCTTCTTGTTTATAGGGTTTTTTTAAAGGCATGCCAATGGTAATTTAAAAACAAAAATATTTTTCTCTCTTTTTTTATTTTAATCACTAGATAAAAGGAGACTTTTTTTTTAAAGTGTTCATCTCAAAAAGGATACTTTGAAAGTTATATTGTTGATGGTAACTACTACCAAAGTTATTATCCATAAAGCTATGACAATATTGCACAAGCAATGCCTTCTATATGTTCTATATCTATATCTTCATTCATTTGTGAAGGTAAATTCTGCTGATCCAGAAAACTGCAGAGATCTCTACAAGAAAACCCAGACTGGAAGGTGTTTGTTGAGGGCACAGCTTCAAAACAGATTTATGTAGCTCTCAGTTTGCGTGCAGATGGAGTTTGCTGAGAGTTTGGAAACATTGTTTTTATTGGTTTTTGTTCTGCTTTTTCTTTTGGCCAACTTTGCCCGTCTTTTTTCAGTCAGCCCCGGGAGTGTGCTGTGGTTGGGACCTTGCACTTAACTCACATCAACAGTTTTAGTAAACACTTTGTTAAAAAAAAAAAAGTTTTGAAATGCATTTTTTTAACAGCTTTTACACCTGTATTATTGACATTTTTAACAAACACTGTATGCCCCCTGACCATAATCCAAGAACAGACATGCATTGATTTTGGAGAAATAAACACTTGCAGACCAAAGGGACCTTTTCCATCTGCTCCCTTCTGCTGAGCATCAGATCTGCCCTTTGGCATTGGTTATGTTTTGGATGACTTTGTTATAAAACCCAGGGTGATGGGGAGTGAAATGCTTTATCTGCACATGGAATGTCAAATTTCTGTGGTTGTGGTGGATTGAGGTGTGGGAGCTGCCTCTAAAACCACCCTCTTCCACCAGCTAGGTGTCTCAGCTGGGCTCTACTAATGTGGTGGTTTTCTCAGTAAAGCCCATGACTCACATTTTCTCTGCTTAGTTTATGATTTATTTGTCAAAATGGCCGTAACATGCATTTCTTGTAAATGGCCCGTAGCCTCATGAGAGAGGCTTGGCTCATCTGCTGTGGCTTTTGAAATCCTAATGACCATTTAATCGAGTAAATGTGAGATAAGCTGTGAGCTGGGGCTGGTTTCATGGCTCTGCTTGCATTTAACAGTGTCATGGTCTTCAAACAATAGGTATCCTAAAGCAGGACACCACGCCGGGCGTTGATGGCATTAAGCTGTTTTCCACACCCACAGTCTAGCTGTGCATCTGCGACTCAGTGTGAATTGCCCCACAGTTGGGAAGTCACAAATACCCATGTACACTGTCTTTCATTACACAGCTTAATGAGATTTCCACATCCCCTGGGAAACCAGCATGTCCCGCAGATGGGTGGTATCCACATTAGCTTTTTCTATGGCAAACACATCCCTGTACTCCTGAGATCCGCTCCAAAGGAAAGGCATGATTATGCGTAACAGATTGTAAAAAAAGAGGTTAAAACAAATGCTAGTATTTCAACTCCATATTGTTGGAATGCATTTTAAACAATGGAAGGAATGAATGTATTACAATTTCGGGTTTTTTTAGTTTGTTTCTGTATGAATCTCCAGGTAATGTTGAGTGGCTGGTTTGTAGCTTTTGTGCTCCTGGCAGATACCCAGCAGGAGATAATTATCTTTCAAGAGTCCCTGGCTTCTTTTTTAGTAATTTAAAATAACTGGCCAGCAGAGAATAAATTGTTCCAAAGTTTCATGCTTGGAAAGAGATTTCCCAAACTACAAAGTTTTATCAAGAGCAAATGAGATAGTAAATGAACGTGCAGGCAACCGCTTAAGATCTGACTAAAGGAAAATTCTGCTCCAAAGAACACAAAACTACAGGAATGTGTTTTGTCAAAGTCACAATTCATTGAATTAAAATTTCTCAGAGCTTACTGCTCTCCCCGTCTCTTAGAGCACAAACACAGAACATATTTTTCCATTTTCAAGCCCTCTGGGTCTAGAGTTGACACAGCCATCAGAGAGAGAGGAGCTTGGTCAAGTAGCTATGTTGGGGAATATGAAAGGTTTATTAAAAATTCCTGTCAATTTACATGTGCATTGTGAAAAACAGAGTATCAGATTAGGTAGAATTGAGAATCAACCAGACCACAGAAATTACAAGTGACTTTTATCTTCGTATTTACAAGGAAATATGAATAGGTCCTTCTACAGTTATCAGACTGCAGTCTGTATTTTATCAATCCTAACAGAGCTCTTTCTACTTCATTGCTTATAATACTGATACAATATTTTATATTTCGTATTTTATATAATCTCTTTTCAATAATGTTCCAAAAGCATTACTGCAAAAACCCTCAAATAAACCATTATTAAAGTTACCAAAGAGTTACTAAAAAAACCTCAAGTAAACCATAGAAAGGTAAATGTCATTAAGTTCACTAAAGATGAAAAAATTTGTACTCCTTAATACACTTCTTCATGTTTGATCAATAAGAAAAACAGCCTACTTAGCACTAAAATCATCAGTTACGTAATTTCCAAGTATTTTAAAATGAAGAAATGTTTAGAGTAATTTCCTGTTTCCATACAATGCCATGCCCAGAAACAAGGGAGAAAATCTGTTTTTCTACTTGCATCGTGCACATCCAAAGGACATCCCCAGCTAGCCAAGCACTGTCCTGGGCTGTAATTGAAGTGAGACTGACACCCAGTACAGATCAAATATATTGAGTGTGTTTGAAGCGTCAATAATGAAACCAGGCCTTCTCCAGACCTGGAATATGCCTTGCTATATGTGAGATTTTCTATGGCATTGGTGGTTTTTTTAAGGTGGGAGCTCAATAGTTTTACAGTCTGCATGACATTTTGAATATAGGTGTGTAAAGGGTACATGATTTGATTATTTATTTCTAGCCTAAGCACAGCTGGTGTTTTGTAACACCTGACTTTGGTTTCGTAGTGATAAATGAATGTCTGATGGACCCACACGATTGGAAATGTGGTAGTGTCCCAGACAAGACAGGACATCCTCTCCTTGGGCATAACCAAGAGTCTGATCTTTTCTGGTAATGCTGAATTAACACAGAGAAAGTTCTCAACTAGGAAATTTTTGTACGTGTAAGAACTTTGTGGTTTTAAGCACAGCCACAGGAAATGGAGTAATCGTTAATGAATTTAGAGTAGATGAGCTGGCAAACTGAAAATGAAGAGGACTCCCTGCACTTAAATATTAGCCAACTCTGGCTGAAAAACCCTGTTTTGTGAGATCTTCAGTCATAGTGGGTGCTGCAACATCAATTTTTGGTGGGTTTTTTATTACCAAATTAGCAACTACCATTGCTAATAGCACACAATTAATTAAGGCTGAAAATACATCCATAATCCTCCTGACAGAAGTGCTGCTTTTTAAAATTTTGCCTCCTGTGAATAGTGTTAGCCTTTCCAGTTTTGGACAAGAGTATGTCCATTACACAGTCTATAAATATTTTTCCTATGGCAGGCGAATCCTCACACACCGGTGATCTCCTGGGTGTTATTTCTCATGCAAATGCAGATTGCAAACTTAAAGACATTTTTAGTCTTTCATTCTGATGGTGCTTGGTAAAATGACACTGAAGCAAGGAATACAGCCCATTCCATGCCTCCCTTAAGACTGCAGAGATGCCTATAAGTTATTTTCTTGCATACTTTCCTTGCCTATGGCCTCTCTTTGGTCTATCAGTTAATTGATCCAGGATTTTCTGATATAATTGTCTTAAGCTGTTGACAATTCAGTTAAGAAAGCAGTTGAGCATGTAAATAAAAAATAAACTCTATATGCTTTCATCACTCTTGCAGTTAGGCAGCACTACTGATGGTTGGCTTATCAGGAACAACAGTGGGATTTTTTCTTCTATAATTGAGGATGAGGTTGTGCCTTGATGACTGACCACCTGGGACTTCAAAGCTCTAGGAGAGAGATCTCAACTATTATCCATGCTGTGATCATTTGGTGTTTCTCAGTGATGGCCAAAGAAAACAATGGCACCCCTGAATTTAACTAGTTCCTCAAGGCTTTGTGTGATGCTGGGAGAAAGGCTCATTATGAAGTTCAAACCAGAACTTTAACTTGCTTGGTGGGAACGAACACAGTCTTTGGCCTCAGCAAAGTTTTTGTGTCTTTTTCTTGTTGATTTACCATAGGGCTGCATATTTGGCATTGTCAAAGTGAAGGTTGCAATCTGCCTTCAGAAGAGAACTGCAAGTGCAGCACCCTCACTGCTGTGGGCTTTTTTGCCATTTCACATTTAATGTAAAGAAAATACATCAAAAGAACAGTAAATCAATAATTGCTATAAAGTAGGAACTACACTTTGGTTATGTTTTAGTAGTATTTGCACCAAAGTCTTTTATCAGCCTGCAGTGGCAGTGGGAATAGCCATCAGAGTATAATTAAACTCCATTTAGAGGGTTTAATTTGTCCTTTGGTGCTGAGGGAGTGATTCCAAAGCTTAGAGTTATAAAGGGGATTTAATCACAAAAGATTAAATAAATCCCAGTTATATTTGACAAGCATTTCACTCTTCAGTAAGTCATATGATCCATAATTATTCTCCTAAAGCCTAATTAGCTCTGTTCTTTATTTAAATCATATCTTTTCCACAAGACACTTCTGGCGTGGCTCGATCTTGCCTTTTTGATGCGTGTTTTACTAATCGGGCTTTTCATCCACCCGGTTAATCAGCCCTTCCCTGCCGTGAAGCCCAGCTGCTGTACTCCCTCCCTGCTCACCAAGATGCTTTACATGTCTCATAACCCTGCTTCAGAAAGCTTGTGTGGCCAAGTGCCCTGGGGCAGATGATAGCAGGAGTCAAAGGCCAGCATGATAGAGAGCAGTGTGATTTAAACCTGTCTGAAGAAACCTCTGAAGAGATTTTTGCTGGAGGCTTTTGTTCCACCTATGACCTCTTCCACCAGGACAGACACTTGCTTTATCCTCTTCGTGGAAATTTTAATTTTCTTTATTTGAAACAATACAAAAAAAATTTCCCTTTAGCTTTCATGTCCTTTTTCCAAGTGGGGTTTCTTAGCAGGAAGGTCTTGCAGCATATTGCCCCAAGATTAATACAGTTTCAGTATCATACTGGGCATGTGTCATTCTGCCAGTGTACATACTTGCCTCAGAAAAAGAAAAATCAAATCTTTCATCTAATCGAAAATTCCTCAGACAGAGTGCATGAACTTTTCCAAATACTTGAAATTATTAATAGAGATGCCTTCTGAAGTGTAATAGCAAACCTGTATGTTCCTGCAAGCAGATATGTAATCTGTTCAGATCTGTATAGTTCCGGGGAACGTTTGTCAAGGTTCATTTGGCTACAGTTATCTCTTGTTTTTCCCTTTTAAAACTCAGCTGCAGAATTTCCAAAGTGCTTTCTGTTGAACAATAACAAAGAAATGAGGGAGCTCTCATGAATACTAATGTCTTGCATGTTTTGCCTGAAATCTTTAGTGGGTAGCTTTGCTGTGCAGACGCCGTTTCCTCTGCACCAGGACCTGGTTTGGAGTTGGAGGCCAGATCCCTAGAGAGTGATGTAACATTGCCATATTAGCTATGGCTAAATTCCTAAAAAAATAGGCTCAAACGTGCCCATCTGTGTGTGCTTATCACTGAGCTAAGTGACCAGACTGGCTGGGACATCAGGTGTGTAAAGCCTGACACAGGTATCAGAACAATTCCTTGCAAATGTGTCTTGATTCTGCCGATCAGTCATGCCATGCTGAATTTTGTTACTATGTTGTTTAATTTTATTTTATGGTGCCTCAAGTGGGTACCAAAAAAAGTAGATGTCTAGAAAACCAACCCAAACTCTGCTGTGGGGAGGAGGAGAGCTAAATGGGAAAGGAATTGATTTGTTGGGCTGATATTGGACATATTTTTTTCTATTTTGTTCAATAAGATTGCTTACTGAGGCCAAGCAAAAGCCCAGGCAAGGTGTGCATTCCTGTCCATGCTCACACAGTGGTGCAGCCTGCCCCTCTCTGCTGATGTGTGGGCTCAGAAGGGAGTTAATGAGCCATGCTTAAGGCAGGCAGCAGGTTTTCGGTTCAGATTGCACAGTCTCCACACTAGAGATTGTGAGATATCTGTCTCCAGCAAGCCCTTTGGGGTTTGTTACACTGCCAGAGCTGGTACTGATGCAGATATGGGGTCTCTGGCTTGACCAGAGCTCTGTGCAAATCTCCAGGGGTAAGAGTAGCCCCATGAGATGGCAATCACCATGGTTGGGACCAAGGAAGGTAAAGCTTATTAGCAAAACCTGGGGCAGAAGAAGCCCCTGGCAGCAGTGGTTTGCCAGCTCAGAGCTGCCACATGTACGGCCGGCACTCAGCGTATCAACTCCTGATGTTTCTGTCCCAGTTCCTTCCAAGTGACATAAACTCTGCCAGCAAAAATCTCATTCAGTATGCACCAAATCATTCAACACGTGAAAGATTCCTTAAAATCAGTCTGTGCTCTCAGACTTTTGCACAGAGAGATTTCCCAAGTGGTCAGAGCAGATGTCAGATGTTCTGCTTCTAGCATCTTCCCAGTTTCACCCTTCCTTAAAACAGAGGGATACACTGAGATATTTCTTAAGTTGCAATCCATAACAGAGTGGAATTACTTTGCTGCATTTCTGCATCCAGAATGTTCTTCTGTGAAGCTACAGTATGAAATCAGTTTTAAATTTAAAGGAAGGTAATACTTTAGAAATGAGAAGGCCTGAGTTCTGAACCTGAAGCAGTCAATGGTGCATGGACTTTTTTGTTCTCCTTACTCAGGCTCTCCTTGTTATCTTGTGGATATCCTGTTGATACGGGTCTGAAAACAAGTTGTGTGGCCAGAGCTGAAGATGAGATGTATGACCAAGGAAAACAGAATCTTGACTAATTCATATAAGCATAACTTACTATAGGTTTTTCTAACATCAGCTTTAAACAAAAGCTCTAAATTAAAATTAAGAACACAATTTGATTTTTCAAAGGGATTTAAAAAAAAGAAAGGAAAAAATTGCCCAAGGAAAAAATTGCCCAAGGAAATCCTGTGTGTATGAAAACCCACATTACTGCAAAGTGCACTCTTGCTGTGCCAGGTCCACTTCCTTTGGACACTCCTCACCTCCTCATCTGTCCTGGAGGCCTGGACACTCTGTATTGTTCCTATTGGGCCTTCTCCCTGTGGCTCTGTGGACCATCTCCTTCCTTCCCCTGCACACTGGGCTCTCAGTAGCACCCAGCGGTGAGAAATTGCTTATCCAGCCTGAATTAATGCACTCTGAGTCTAGTGTGTCACACTCAGCTCCGCCATGCTGCCACTACTGTATGTGTGCCAGGATCAAGCAATTCAGGTACAGCCTTACAAAGAAGGATGGAGAGGAATAGGGACATAGTGTAAGGAATGAGGACAGCAAAGAGCCTAAGAGACAGAGAACTGGTAGCAAAATATACAAATTCCCACCTCTGAAGAGGCATCCCCTTGAGAGGCACTTTGCTCCTTCACAGAGTGTACCTTTGCAGCTGCAGTTTAGTCCCAAATGGTGGATGAAACTGTTAAGGAACTTGAAGCCATTCCAAGATTTCAGAGCAGCTTTGTAAATGCAGCAAAGCCTTTGTTTGACCTTTCCCTGTAATCCCATGAGTGAAGCATTGTTTAATCAAAAATAATCATATCACTATTTTATGAATAGTTACAATAATAATAATAATTGTTATGTGATTTATTTTTCACAATTTTTATACCAGCAGTCATTTACCAAAAATAGCTGAGGTGTTTACATAATTGAGAGCTTTTAAAAAGATATTTTCTACGTTGTCCTGGTCCATTCAAATTTTGAATAAATCCTGCGCCAGAGAAAGCTACGGGATATTTGAAGTTGTTTATGGGGCTAAAAGGAGATGACTCTCACTGGCCTTAGAGATGCCAAGATTTTCAAAGGCAAATTAAGTCTGTTTACTTAATTTTTTGGGTTAGGAGTCTGCCTCTTCTGGGATGGACTGGGGAATATTTTGAAACCCAAACCAATGGAGCCAGGACACAAAGATGTCTCAGATCCTCAGCCAAACTCTTTGCCTGAGAGGTGAAGAGCTGGCCAGGTTCTGGATCCTCTGAGGGTCAGTTTTCCTGCTCCATGAGGAACAGATAATAAGTTAATAAACTTATTAACTTATTGTGGATGTGTGGGTTGACTTTCTACCGACCATCAGTGCAGTTTAGGGTGCTTTAGGCAGACAAGGATGCAGCTCCCTGGGCAGCAATGCTGGCCCTGAGCACAGCATGCACCTTGGGCTGGAGCAGAGTCCACTGCAACTCTTAAGCGTTTTGCCACTTTAAAACACCCACATTTGGCTGGGATCATGTCAAAACCCCAGCTCTGTTGGTTCTCGCTGTTAGACTACACATGGTGTGTGCCACCTCCTTGGAATGCAACCTCCTTATTGCTGGGACAGGGATGCAGAAGGAAAACCATGCTGGGCTTGACCATTTCTCATACTCTTTAAGCCATTGGTTAAAACAGGGCTGGGATAGATGGGCTTTTGTTCTGACCTACCTATGGCAGTTTTGTGGTCTTATCATCACTGGTTATTTATGCTGCTCTTTTGTATAATAATTTCCAAAATAATCTTATTTTACAGTGTTGGATCTTTCTGGGTATTTGGAGAGCACATGCATGTACTTAGTGAGGTGACAGGCTGATTTAGTTTCTCAGTAACTTGAAAATAAAATATCTCTCTCAAAAAGCCATGAAATATTTGAAGAGCCAAAATGCTACATTCAAAAATGACAAAACACTCTGAAATTTGTTTTAACAGTTTGGATGCACTAATACATTCCTTTTATCTCTCCTAAACTTCTTGGCTCGCTAAAAAGATTTCTATCCAGATTGTCTCTAACAAATTCATCCTACACATGGGTTGCACAACTAAAACCAATCTTAATTGTTCTTTTTTCTTAGGCTTTCAGTGGTATTACCAAATTCTGGATTGATTGTTGTTTTCTAATCTTAATCAAAGTGTCATTTTAAGTGCACAGAGGGGCTTTAAAAATAATTTGAGCTGGTATCATGCCAAAAGCTGCATCTGGATTCTTAGAGGATGAGGGAAGCTTTGAATCAAACATCTGGGAAGTTTGCTAGATAGAGAAAGGCCAGCACAGTACTCTCAACCTGTGCAGTTATCAATGGGAACTCTTGGCTGCTGTGGCAGAGTTGCTCAGCCTTTCAGTTTCATTGGGAATCTTGTGTCCAAGGTCTTGCTTAATACCTGAGCTGGTGATTCCTGGCCGTCCTGGGAAAAAGCTGTGCTTGGGGGGTGAAGGGATGGATTTCTTGAAGGTAGTGGTTATTTTTTAAACTGCTTTCTCTAGAGGAACTGAAGAAGATAAACAAACGAACAAAAAAAAAAAAGCCAAAAACATCAAGTGAAGGACCCCCAAGGTGTGCAGTATCCCTGTGCCTGCTGTAAGCTGCCTTCCTCAGCACTTTACACTGGTGGCATCCCACCCTTATGGTACCACATTCCCATAGGCCCAGGTCAATCCTCGCAGTTTTAGGGTCTAAAGAACAGCTTTGAAGACCACATCCCTCTCCATTGCTCTTATTGGACCTCCTTGATGTGACACACAAAATGGCCTGACTTTGGTGCTAGGAAATACAGTGATGGTATCATCCTGAATGTCCCACTGGAAATGCCATGTTTGTTGTTCTGGTGTTTCTCAAGCAGAGCTTCATCCACGGTTTTGTGGTGCAGAGTCCTTCCTTGTGTCTCCCCATCCCCTGGTGATTGTCCCTGCACTGCTCTGCCTGCATGACAGCTTCAGGCTGACACCAAGAGTGCTCACAAGCAAAGCTGTACTTCCAACCTGACCCACAAGTGCTGTTTGCTTCTAAGTAACCAAAGTGTTTGCAGGGAGGAACGGCAAAAAGTCACCGGTCACCACAGAATCCCAAACCTTTGTGAATTTTCCCCTGAATGATTCATGTTTGATTCTACCCTTCATATCTCAGTCCTGAAGTGAGCACTGTGAGTTAATTTCAATAATTAGCATAAGAATGAATATTAACTTGCAGGAGCATTAAGGTTACTTGTGTTTTGTGTATGTGCATTTAGCACATTGTACGCTAATGCCAGAAGGTATTCTGGAAGCTGGGTAAACTTGGTGCTCTTCATGTCACCCAATTTAATATGAGGGAGTATTCTCTCTTAACTCCAAATAGCAGAAGTGTCTATTTAATTAATTTGTTTTTATAATCAGAAGCAAATTTAACTTCAAATTTCTGATTTTTGAAGTTGGATCTGAAATACTTTCCAAGCTTAAGAAATAATTTCGATGTTTAGAAATAGGAAGAAAAATAGTTTGTGTCCAACGATCCTTATTTATAAAGACTTTAAAAGCAGGGGGGGAAAAGAAGAAACAATGTAGTTTTTGTGACCTGAACCTTTGGCACCCACCCAAACCCATTTCCATGCTGAGTCCATCCATTATACACTTTGTCAAATCTTTCATGTAATCCCACTGTCTCTGCTCTTAATCTTAAAAAAATAGCCCTTTGTTTTGTATATTACTCTGGAGGATAAGGAATAGGAGACTGTCTGCAGTGTTGTCAAACCTGGGTGGGCATTTTAATGTGTCTTGTGCATTTTTTTATTGTGTAAGGGCATTTGCTCCATGTGCGCGAGTCCGTTGGGTGTCCATTGTTTATATCCTCTGCTGGTGTTATCTCCAAATTCCTCCCCTTCTCCAAGGGAGTAGATTTCCCCACAACAACTTCTCTTCCAGGTTCAGGAAAGCTGTCGTTATGGGGCCATTGGCAAGGTAAGCAGCTCTGCTCGTGGGCTGCCAGAGGGGTGAGTGCTCCTGCAGGGAGAAAGCCTATATTAAGGTTTTGGTTTGGTTTTTTTTTTTGGGTTTGGTTTTTTTTTGGTTTTTTTTTTGAGAAATAATAGGAAAATTGCAATACCTCAGGAGGCAGGGGGATGCCTGGCTGCTCTGCCAAGGGCAGGTCATGCACACCAGGATGTGCAATTGGGAACTGAGTCTCAGAACAGATTGAAATCTGCAGCCTCCATTTCCATTATGATTTTAACACATACTTCGTGAGTTTCCCTGTTTTCTGTAAAGGAGAACTTTGGTTGCAGACACTGTGTGCAGCTGTTTATTTGTGTTGATGCAGCTTTGTGTTGATGCAATAGGTGATGTCAAGTCCCAGTCCATATCTTTGCATCTCTCAGGAGAGCCAGACACATTCAGCTGTCAAAATATCACATTCTGGTGAGAAGGGAAAGGAAGACAACTTTAAGACAAATTTAAGTCTTGGATTTGTTGAAATTGTTTGTCACCTATCCCCTCCATTTTAGCTCATGGTCTGAACAGCCTCCCTATACACACCCTGTGTTGCTGAAATGTTGAAAAAAATGCAGGACCTTAGAAACTCTGTTATTTTAAGCTTAAATCAATATTAAACTCACCCATATTATGCAACTAAGGGCTGCATTTCGTAGCTTAGTGAGTTTGTATATCATTAACTTTTTTTCAGCTGACTACATTCTTCTTGGTTTTGCCTAATATCCGTAGTTCCAGCGTTATGACTGCTGATACCCCATAACATGTCATAGGAAATATTTGGAATTGTAGTTGGATTGTTATGGAAGTGATAAAAGGACGGGTTACTCTGTGTCAGCATCTGTCCAGAAGAGCAAAAGGTATCAGTTGGTTGCCTGCAAGTCTCTTGTCAACTCATACATTTCTTTCCTACGTAATTTATTTTCTGCTTTTTTTCCCCAGTAATGCTATTGTCATTGTGCCAGCTGAAAATATTTTATGTCTGCAGGTGCAGCTGGTCCTTGGGATCATGTTTAACAATGTGCCTGTAACTTGCTCCTGCAGTGCCAGCATTTTGGTCCCATGTCCCTGGTGTTTTTCCAGGGATGCCTGTTAGAGGATGGTTTGCTTTTTACGAGCCAGCTGATGGCACAAAACAGAGGTGCAAGCCATTGCCAGAGTGTATGTGAATATTGAGACTTAAGCCACAAGAAAGCCAATCTTTTGCAAGTTGCAGCAGTGGAGGCTCTCTGTGTTTCACCCCACGAGGACAGCTGAGGTGACACCATCGAGAGTGGACAAAACCTGGTGGACATGGGCTTCAGCTGTGGGATCTGTAGGAACATGGTGCTGGGTAAAGGTGTTTTCACTCGTTTAACTGGAGCAGGTTCTTTGGTTCCTGTGCATAGAAATTGCCTGTGCCTGTTTTTTGGTGGGTCCTCCCCACTCTCATGTGATGTGATTACTTAGTGGACTGGGGTGAGCAGGCTGCAGATGCTCCTAAGAGGCCTCTGCAATGACAATACTTGAAAACTCAGCACTTCTGGCACCTCCTGTCCACCAGGCTGCAATGCCACAGCCTTAAGTGCTGCCTAAACCCACCCATATCATTGAGTTAAGTGATGCTGATGGCCCGCCAGTCTCAGTATATCACCTTCATGAGTTTCCAGAGCCATTCTCCTCAATACTCTGCTGTAGTTTTCTGTAATTTTCCTCCAGTTTTCAACCATTTTCAATTCAGGGACTTACAGAGCAGGAGACATTTTCTATAAATTCAGCTATATTTAGTCAAAATAATGGATTACTCTTGCATGATTTAATTCAATTTCCCCTTTGACTGAAGAAATTATCATCCCTTGGCAAGTAGCCCCACTGTTCAAATAGCCATTGTGTGGGTAAAACTTTATTTTTATTTCATTGTGTTTATTTCATTTGTATCTGATTCTTACTTATTTCATCTGATGCCCCCTGTTTCCCATGATCTGCCAGTGATTTAGCATCAGATAGTACAGTGCAATCACACATTTTGAGACTTTTCAGCCTGCCAGGCTCCAGAATATTTTACAGACATTTATTTGGTAAAAGTTGCTCCATCACAAAAGTTTCTCCTATAAAGCGTCTGTTTCTAATCCCTTGTATTCCTCTAAATCTGATTTCTGGGACAAACATCTCTTAAAACATATTTTCTGTTAAGTAAAAAAGTTTCTCATTTGTAGTGATTTAGGAAAGAAATTATTGAGGGATGCACTTCCATTGAGATTTTCCGCAGAAGCAGGGAGGAATTGTGGCCAGAATCAGTATAGGCAGGTCTGCACCTACAAAGCCTGGGGCTGTTTCTGCTGGCACAGGGTCAGTTGCCCACTCATTTGGCTCCCCAAAACCTCCTCACCTGACTGGTATGGCATTGTTATGAGTTTGTGGCTGATTTCTAGCCTTACCCTGGCCACCTTTAACCACTGAGGTGATGCATTTCTTTCCTACAGCTGGTGCTCCAGCCCTGTTGCTGGTTTCTGTGCAAGGGCTGTAACCTGCCCTTGATCTCCAAAGGGCCTCACTTTGGGTTGTGTGTGTGCCTTGGGTTGATGTATGAAAGGATGTACAGTACCAACGGCCCAGATCCAGAGATTGATCTCCAGCCCTGGGGCAGCACTGCCTTGTGGTCATGTCTGGGACCAGTTCCCTGCATGGGTTTGACCCTGAACATCCTGACCAGGCTCTTTCCAGGGATCCCAGCAAACTGTTTCACCACTCAGCTCATGTAAAAAGTTTATCTTTACCTCCCCTTTTTGCCCAAAACATGTCCAACATGTAACCTGCAGGTTGTTTGGCTCTCAACCCCACTGGTGGGCCTGACATTGCTGAGTCCAAGGAGCAGCTCTTCAGTTACCCATCCTTAGGCTGGTGTATCACCATGCTTGGGGCCAGCAGAGAATGTGGGGACTTCTTCCCTTTGTCAGCTTCCCAGAGAGGTGGGAACCCACCAAAGCTGCTGCTGGTCCAGCGTCTATCTGGGCTGGGTGTGTAATGACCATCCCTGGGACAGATGCATGTGTGGTTAGGAAGGAGGAGATGAGCCTGCTGTTAACTCTCCAGAGATGTGTGCTCTGACACAGTGTTTTCCATAGGTGGAAAATTTACACAGAGCAGAGATCATGGGATTTACTGATAAACTGTAGGAAAAGGGAGAGCTGGTGAAATGAAGGCTTCTTATCTCTGCATGATGTGGCATGCGACCCAGGATATAAATTACGGTTTTCACCAAGTACTACTGGAAAGGCCGGTCCTGAAAAGCAGAGGTAAAGCCCATGAAGGATGCTAAGCAGCTGTGAGCTTTTTAACTAAACTCAGGATAAGTGGCTCCTCAGATAACTGCTTAGCTTGAGTATCTGTCAGCTGTGGATGTCATTTGGGTGGGACATTGGAGGCTGAGAAAAGGGCTTATTTCTGTACTTTCTGGGATGTCCTCAGGGTGGCTGTGAGAGGCTGGATGCTAATGAGTTCAGCAGCTGCTGGGAGTGATGTTTTCCCACTGTCAGCGCAGATGCTGTGTTACCAGGCTGGGTGTCTTTAAAATGCCTTTGATGGATAACAAAACTCCTCCAGTCTTTGTGGGCTTTTTTTTCCTTTGTCCCTTCTAAGATTTAAACAGGCTATGCTCTTACCATCTCTTAATTTTGCATGAGTATTTGTCATCACAGATGTAAACTGCACCTTTTTTGAGCTCTTGGGAGCCTTTCTTAAGTTTTGCTAATGCCCAGCATTGACCTTGCCAGTGGGTTGTTTTCTCAAGTGCCATAGACACAGGCTGGTGTGGCAGCAGGATCTTCAAACCAAATCTCAGAGTGCCCACGTATCAAAGGTCTCTCTCTCACGTGGCCATCCCCTTTTGTGATTACACAGGATAAATAACCCTCTGTAGACCAGGCTTTCTGAGAGGTTCAGAGTCAGGTTGAATTATGTTTTCCCCCAAACAAGAGTTAGCTTTTATTTTTTCTAGAGATTCAGGCCTATTGCTAGAAAATTAATGCTACTAGTTTATCTTTCTTGAGGCAATGTAATATTTTCTTTGCTATGTAACTTATCTTCCTGCAGCGAACAGATGTTCTCACTGGATTCCTCACATCTCTGAGGTCTCTTTCCTGGATGTTTTACATTCAGTTAGAATTTATGAATGTGTAGAAGCTCCTTCTGGGATGTGCTGTGTTTCTTCCCAGCAAGTTTCCCAGGGAGCTGGGATGTCTGTTGGCTTTCTGGTGATTCTTGGATTTGTGTGAATGCAGCTTTCCAGATCACTTTGCCTGCCAAGGATCTTCCCACCTTATGCAGCTGGTAATTAACTTGCATTAATTATTGTTAATAGCAAGGGCAGGTCATTATCCTGCTATTTCACTTAATGTTGGAAACTGCCAGCATTTTCATTCTGAATGTTTCTCTCTATTTTTTAACTTCTTGGCCGATAACATAATGTCAGAAATGACAATAAATCATTAATTTTTACATCATAGTGCATGTGACATAACGAGAGGTGGTGGTTTGCTGGTCCTTAATCTTTCAGCTTTGATATGCCAGGGTTTTTTGCAGGCATAAATATATGGCTGTCCCTCTGGGTCAGTTTTAGGTTACTACACTTTACTTGAAGGTGCAGCTTTTTGAAATTGAGCATCTGCCATCTGTACTGTGACATGCCTGCACTGCTCCATGAGCAACAGCAAGTACAGCTAATCCATGCCATTCCTCATACACTTTTCCAGTTGAACATACACAAACAATTAGAGCAGGAACTTCAGCTTGGCAGTATTTTGGTAATAGCTCTGTGCTTGGGACAAAGCAGTCTTCTACTGTGGGATTACCTTATGGGAGAAGTCCTTTGTTTCATTCCAGTTTGGCCTTAGAAATACGTTTTGGTTTAGTTGGTGAATTTCTAAAAATGAAGCTCAGACAAATAGGGCAATGGCTTAGACAATAAGTTATAACAGTTGTAGTTGTTCCATGCAGCTTCTTCATTCCATTATGGAATAAAAAAACCCCCAACCATTTGTGTTTGTTTTGGTTTTATTTACTGCACATACCCAGAACTAATTCTTAAACCTACTAATTTAAAATAAATGTTAAGATAATGTGTTTACAATCAAATTTATCATTTTAGAGTGTAGTGGGGTTGCCTATCTCCCATGTCTGTTTTCTCTTCACCTCCCCTCACATTATCTAGGGAAGAGTGTGATATGTGTTAAGGACATAAAGGACATGATTTATCTACTCTAAAATATTAAGGAAACTTGGCAAAGGGAGACATGAGTTGCCTGCACTCACTGCACGCAGAGGATGTGCACTGGGCTATCCCACATGTCCCATCTTTTATCTCCCCTGGTTTTGCTGTGCCGGCCCACATCTGTCAGATCATGAGCTTTAAAGCCATCATCTTGGCACCTTTTCAGGCTCAGACTGCATTTCAGTTCTCAAAACTTCTCAGCACTTCTAAATCCCAATTTGGAGTCAGAAAGAGATGTGTATGCTCAGTGCTGAGAAGATAGAATGCATCTGTGTCTTGTTCAGGAAAATGCTGCATTACATCTTTTAGAAAGGAGACTATTTGGTTCATGATTGGGTCCTTCAATCACATTTGACCATCTTGAATCCTTCTGGAGTTAGCTACAGCTGCTGGGTGTCATTAGGCATGTTGCTTTGGGCTAATCCCAAAGGGATTTTGGTATTGCGGTGGCTGACTTCTAGGCACCCGACTACCTAATGAATTCCAGATCCCAAAGTCAGACATCCAGAGACATCCAGGGAAAACAAAGGACCTGAATGAGGGAGCACCATGGAAGCCCATGAGATGGAGAGGCTGCCTGAGCAAGCCGGTGGCAAATTTTATGTGAAGATGTGCTCAGTGATGCATAGTCTGCCTTGGAGCCCTTTCCTTCAGCTTCAGGATTCTTCAGGATTGCAGGCACCTTTTTTTAATGGGGAAAGTGGAAAGATACTTGTGATGAGCCCTTTATAAAAGTGAGAGCCTCGACTCAAGTATTGGGTGCATGGGCAGGAACAAGGTGCCAGTGCCCTTCTGCTGTGTGTCCCTGGGGGCAAACAGCAGAATTGTTGTGGGACTTGCACCCTTAATCCCTAAATGTATCTCAGCTTCAGTGGGAAAATTTGTCCAACTGCTTTTCAAAGGACTAGGCTGAGAGGGAAAAAAAAAAAAGCCTCATGGATGCTGGATATCAGCAAGTCATCATTTAGACACTTGGCCTGTGAAGCTGTTTTAGCGTAGCCATCCCCAGCAAGTAATACAGTCCACCAGTTCACAAGGCTGAAATACCTCTGCAAATAAAAAGCAGCCATGCTGGCAAACAGTCTTCAAAGGTAGCGAAATAATCCCTAAGGGGAGATCTGCTTTTGTGTGGAATTCCCCAGCAGACGGCTGGGAGATCTTAACAAACAAGGCCTTTTAAGCTGCCATGTACTTTGAAGCCTGAATGAGCATTCATTCATTCATCACAAAAAGCAACAGTAAAGAGGGGGGGGCAAGGGGTGGAAGGGCTTAGTCAAGGTGAAAATGAAGTTGGGTCTTTCCCCAAAGCCACTGTGGGTACAAATGAATTGCTTCACTGGAGGTAATAAAAGATATGTTATCCCACATTTAAGAAAAAGCAACAGTGAAAATACAAAGAGCTCGTTTCAGGCTCCAGTTATCTGATGTTTACTGCATACAGGCCTTTCTCCAGGACAGAGACCCAAGGCGTGTATTGCCCTTTGAAGTGTGGGATGTGTGGCCACTTGCCCATTCGCTGGTTTATGGCTAAATCTCCTTGATATGACCCACTTTCATCTTTCCAGTGGTGGCAGGGGCCTCTGCAGAGGGGAGAGGGCAAGTAGGGCTCTGTATGTGCACTGGGGACAGGGCAAATTGGGGAGTGCTTCAGCCTTGGAGTATAGGTAGGAAGGAGGATGCAGCATGAAGCAGAGGCTGGGCTCAGGGAGATGCAGAGCACACGCACAGCTTTGAGCAGAAGTCCTGCCAGAAGTGGCAAGACTGTGGGGACCTCAAGCTTTGCAGTGAAAAGCGCTGAGCAGGAGTATTGTGGCATGAGTCTGTTCCCTTTGACAAGGAATAACACAAACTGGTCCTAATTTTTGCTTACCCTGCTAGTATTTTCAGCTCTTGTTAGAAACCATTGAGTTGTCTCTAGTGGTTAGATCATGGTATTTGGAAAAACAAGTTTCTTGACAGTGCACTTCCTGCTAACTAAGATACTAAACTCTGTGTAAGAATCCCCACTAATGTCAACAAGCTTTGGACTGGGGCCATAGTCCACTTCCAGGCAGTAATAAGCTCTGCACATTTTTTATATCAAAAGCCATTATTTTACAGATGAGATGCAATAAACTGTCTGAGAAGTTTACCTTTGTAATGCCATATAGGCAAAACAAATCAGTGGACTTGAATAACTGTAATTTTTAAGTTTTCTTGTATGAAACAGTAATGTACTTTTATACCTTATCTTACTTTTCCTTATGCTAAAGCTTTTTCCACCAGCCTCATGTTTGCCAGCAAGCCCAAAAATTTCCAGCAAATGGAGTGGATTAAGATAGGTCTTTTTCAAGGGATTGTGTTGTGAACATTCTTAAAATAACATCTTTCTTTCCTCAAAAAGTAGATTGGTGTGCTGTGATATCATTGTGCAGTAATGACTTTGAGAAACAAACTTATTTATATTAATAAAAAAATATTTCAGTTGAAAGCGCTGTCAAAACAATCTCCAGGAAAGTCATTGTTGTGGACTGGAAAGAATGCTACTTCACATGTGTTTAATTATTGGGGGGAAAAAAATGAATCTTGCCTTGCATCACAAAAATCAATCTGCAATAACAGGAAATCCTGAGCCATTTATGCAGAGGTTCCTCTTTCATTGTAACTGGCAATTGGTTCCAGCTTCTAAAACCTGTCTAATTCTCAACTGCTACAAGAATACTGCCTCAGCTGGATTATACACAGCAATGCTTTGATTGTGAGTCTGTTTTAATGCTGTAAATCAAAACCCCCAGGCAGCAATGGAAATAACTTGTTGGTATGCAGGGATGCTCTGCTGCTTTTAGCTTATGGACACATATGTCAGTTGAAATAGTAAAAGTGTCCAAATCCGTGAGCAAGAGGATGATTATTATCCTTCCTTCCTCAGCCTGTGCATGCCCATGTTTACAGAAGCAAAGGGAGTAAAAGTGAGGTCTGGATTGCTGATATTTGTGCCATCCCAGTGCCCTGAATTCCCAGCTCTGGTGGAGGATACTTGTACAACACAGAGCAGGAGGAACAGCCCCTTAGCCAAAATGTTGTGACTTTCGGGGTAGAAGGACAGCAAGATGAGGATAAAGGACTTTGGGATAGTGCAAGGGAGCCATGCCAAAGTGTTGGTGACATGTCACCAGTCCTTTCAGTCACCAGAACCCTTTCAAAGTTTTCCATGCACACAACAGCAAAGGGATCAGCCAAGGGGCTACACAGCAGCTGCTGCTTCCCAAATGTAAGACACAGGGATTTAAACCAAGACTGTGCATGGTCTCCCTGATAGTGAGTAGCAACAGCTCTCTCATCTCTGTGTCTATATGACACTTTATTTATTACTAATTTATGCAGTGTCTGTATGACACCTTTTTGCAACCCCTGTACGTCATTTAAGTAGGAAGTATCTTCACCAGCTCTCTTTTGGTGTTCAGTGGTTCTTCTGCATACCACGGCAGTCTAACATTGATGCGTGTATCTTGGCATCAATGCTTTCAATCTTGTCAGCGGATTTACTGCATTCTTTTTGCATTCCTCTGTTCCTTGTTTTTCCCTTTCTGATCCATTCTCTATAATGTGTGGGGATTTCTTGTCCTCTAATTTTTCTACCTGTCACAAACACAGAGGTAGAATGCTCACTTAAAAGAGTTCACAATACTAAACTGCTGGGATCTTGGCATAGCATAAATCTTGCTCAGGTAATCAAACGTCTCAAACAGAGCACTTGATTCCTGCCCAGGTTTTCAGGAGGCACTATGGCCCGGATGCCTGCAGCAGGATGAGGTGAGACTCCCCAGTCTGCTGTGCTGCTCATTTCACACACATCTTCTGGCCCTGCACCACTGCATCATCCATTGCCACAAATTATCTTAAAACTACTTCTTGCTGCTCTAAAAATATACAGAAGCCTCTCCTTCATGGCCATTTCCACATCTTCAAGAGTGTCCTGGTTTAGGGCAAATTTTGGGAGAAAATCCTCTAGAAAGCAAATTCAAGCAGCGCCTCCCCCCAGCTGGTTCAGGAAAAAGATTTCCTTAGAGAAAAGTGGAAAAAAAATGTTTATTTAACACGCAAAAGCATTCACCAGCACAAAAAATTGAACAGTGTTAAACAATAAAACTCTTGCCACTCCAGAAGAGATGACAAACTCAGAGTCCCAGGCTGTTATCAGTCCCTCTGGCACTGGAAATGCTGTGGCCCAGGCCCAGCCTGGCAGGCCACAGGTGTGTGAGCTCCCAGTCCTCTTCTGGGTGTTCAGTCCAGAGCAGGTTTAAACAGGTCCAAAGAAAAAGAAAGAACCACAGTCCAAAGAACTTCTCTACCTCAGATAGATAAAACTACCTAAAAAGCAAAGGAGAACCCTGTCCCCCTGTTCTCTTTGTGCTGCCAACACACCGCCCCACTGAAGGCATGTGGAGGAGGTGAGAGTACAGTTTTTTCTGAAAACAAACTCCCTTCTTTGCTCTCAGAACCAACCTTAAAGGTGCAAAAACTTATTTTCTGAGCTACACAAGTGAATGGGGATAGCTAACCTCATAAAGTCAACCCAGGACAAAGAGCAATTCCTACTGTCTATTTGTCAGTATCTTTCCTGAATTCAGCTTTGGCTGCCTTGGGGAGCCTTTGGGACAACCAGATTCTCCACCCTGATGTTAATCAGTACATTGAAGCAGACAAGTAGGGGGTATCAGCTGGCCTGCGCATCCTGGGGGAATCTCTAGCTTCCAAAATCCCCTCCTGGAGCCCTTTGCAGCAGTTGAACACTGCTGTGAAGCCAGCTAGCAGGTGGGTCAGGCCCCAGATCTCTTTCTGGGCTTTTGCCACATGGTGCAAAACCATGGTGGGGAGAACACAACCATTCTGGAAATTAATGGTGGGTGTGCAGCCAAAGCTCAGCTGTACCATCCTGCAGCTATAAGACAAGCTTGAATTCTATCCTTATATCAAATTTACAGCATAAATTCCATAGATCTTAACCACCTGTTTTGCAGCCTGTGGATTGAAGGCAAGCACTAGATGCTGCCTTCCAGAGCTAAGGCAGATGTCTTCTTTATCACTGTTTGATTGCTTCTTTATCACTGTTTGATAGCTGAAAATTAGAAGAGGGAGTGAAAACTTGAAATGTTCAAGTACCCCCACAGGTACTTGAAGTGGCTCCAGGGGAGGATGATCTCTGACTACTTTCAGGTTCCTTATGAAAGGCTTGCACACAAGGTGCAAACCTTGTGCACACTGCTGTAGGCTCTTCTACACTCCCTAAAATTCATGCTCTATGTCAGCTGCCATTGTGATTTTGAAGGATCATTTTCCAGGCTGTTACGTTACTTACATATGGTTTCTCCTTCCTTTGCCTGACCCAGTTCCTCAACCTCAGTGCATTTCCTCTGATGATATTTGTCCTGTATATTTAGAGAAGAATATGACTAACTCTACCTGTGAAGGCATGCTCCTCATGCAAGGATTTCATGAGGAGCAATCTTCTTCTTACAGAGACATCTTCTCTTCCTACACTTTGCTGAGGAGTTAATAGCCTGTGTCCAAATGGTGTCCTGCAGCTCCAGCATCAGAATCCACCACAATCTCCAGGCAGATCAAATCACTGACTGGTAGGACTTAAACTGCAGCTATAATGAGGTCACAGCAGGGCTTGCCTGATGTCTTTATTCATCATTCAGCTACAGAGCCCTCTTTCCGATATTTGGATTCTGAGCTCGTTTACCCAGGGATTTATTGGTTTATCTGCGCTGTGAGTTGCTGCCCTCTGTTTGGAAAGCAGATGTGTGATGATGCCCTGTGGCGTTCTCAGAGCTGGCAATGGGGTGGCTCCACACGGAGCTACGCAAGCAGCTGGTGGCACTCAGCTGCTTAATGCTTTTTTAATGCGAATGTTCACAAAACTACTTCACCTCACGTCTCAAATTGCACACGTGTCATCTATTTATGTAACGTGTCCAAAGGCATGGGGTGGCCTGGACTGTTGCCATACAAACCTACTAGATGGAATTGTCCTTTTATGAGCTAGACTGAAAGCTGGAGATATGTTTTCAGTGTCACTAGTTACCTAATTAATGTCCCTAATGGGTGGCATTTTTGGGGGGGTTAGTGTTACCGTTCTGGACGTTTGAAAAGCAAACCAATAGTATGAGCATAGAGCAAGATTACTGGCTGCAGTGTGTAAATGAAGCATTGCTAGGTCAAAAATAACCCATGGAAACAAGACACTGTTATTTGCAGTGTATGTAAAAGTAAATCACAGCAACCAATCTGGTCAAATCAGTGCTGGAGAATGCATGGATGGTTTCTCTGCTGAAATCAGTGGGTGAGCTCACGGGTAAATTACAGACACTCAGAGTAGCAGGAAAACAGGCTTAAGTGTTTTGTTTGTAGGGGGAAAAAGAAATCTCACCTTATTCAGATTCTTCTGAATAAGATACCCATTTTTAAAAGCAAAGATTTGACATTCAAGCATAAGTTAATCTCTTAGCCATTGCCACCAAAGCTACCTGAGTTATTTGGTAGCACCACAAGCCCGGCCGTGGTTTGGCAGCACTTGTATGTTCTCAGTGCTTTGGGGAGCAAGGTCTGTCATTCATCCTGCTGGGAGCAAACCCAAGGGATCTGGGATTGGTTGAGCACCACCAGTCGGGAGCAGAGGCTAGTTGTATTAAAGATTCACAAACAAATGTGTCAGAAAACAGGAAATAACAATACTTGGGGCATGCTATCTCCTGATTTAAGGGCTAAAATAAGAATTTTAAAATATTTTATTGCCTGTAACATTTCTGTGTTAGAAAACTTGAAATGCTCTTTAAATTATCTGGGATTTTTTTTCTATTGAAAATATAATCAAAATTGACACTGTCATGGAAAACACTTGAATTGCCATTAATCAGCATTTTTCGTGTCCAGGATCTGCCTGGACTTTTTGACCTAGCCTGTTCAAGTCAGAGAGAAGCCGCTCTTCTGGGAGGGAAGCTCAGGAGAAATAGTTTAAAAAATGGGATTTCATTTTCAGTGGATGTACACGTATGTAGATTTACTTACATGACACTGGGATCAGATTACTTTGAAAATTTGTAGAAATGAATTAATTTGCTTTTTGTTATTGCACAGAATAAAATCTCACTTCTTTGTGGAGTGCAATTACAGAAAATACTTTAAGCATGTAATTATGTTACATCCTCTCAGTTATTATCTGTGACATGATTGTGTAGGTATCATTCATTTTGTGAGTAATAACCATGTTGGGATCAAGTCAGAGATAACACAATGCTTAGGGGAGACTCTGGAAGATGGCAGTAAGGAATAGTTTGGAATGAAACAGCACCACTAAAAAGCTGTTGTGGCAGAAGCCTGTGAATGCACCCTGCCTGCCCTACAGAGCATAATCCAAGATCACAGCATCAACAAAGCACTAATAGTAATTTTCCTGGGAGCCTGGAACACACCATTGTTGTACATAAAGAAAGGAAAAGTAAATAAAATAACTCCTATTGTAGCTATTTAAAAATGCTCAATCTGGAATGCTGCTTTTCAAAAATACTCTCTTCTGGATTTTTGCATGCATGTGAACTGATTCCAGCACTTTTCCAGTCGGTGCTGTTCAATCAAAAAATTGGTAAGGTAATAGGGATACTTTCCTGCTGTACTTCCATTGGTAATAATTTAAGTATGTCAAGGATAGCTGCTTTAATTATTGCGTAGTAAATGAGGCATTAATAAGTCCCTGAACATCCTGCTGCATTGTGAACTTCCACAGTGCATGTAAGGGCTTTTTTTTTACTCTTTGTTAGAGGTAGACATGTTTGGAAGCAGTGGTGGTTCTGACACCTGTGTGAAGAATTCTTCAGATGAGATAGGGAGGCATATTAAAAATGCACCCTACAGTCTTTGAAAATAAAGATTGTCCATGGCATAACTGGCCTGTGTCACATTTTTCAAGAAGTATCTGAAACCCTGGATGGGTGGCAGCTAAAGGCACAGTAAAGTAGCATTTTTGGCAGCATCTGACATGATTGAAACAGTCTGTGTGTTCACGAGAAGCCCAATCCTTTTTTATTTACTGTTTTTCCTCTATTATTTATAAAACATCGCAGCAACATAAATATCCTACAAGAAAAGCTTATTGCATCCTGTTTAAAATAGTTATTTTGTTGTGTACAAGCCGTATTTCCTGGATACTAAAAACCAAATTTGCTGGCCAGATTTGCCCCCGTGCTTATAGGAAGATTTACGCTGACAAATGCAGATAAAATGCATGTCTCTTGAGTGCCTGTAGTGCTTGACCTTGGGCTGTAATGCACCTTTGCTGGGGGTTCCCTCAGGGATGGTGCTAGATGGGGCTTCTGATTGATGCTGCTGCATTTTACAAAATTGAAGCATCTTCCTTCATGAGTGGTGCAGTAAAGCTGCCGCGGAACAAGCGATATTAAATGGATTACCAAAGAGCCTCCCTGCTGGCTGCGGTGCTCGCCTGCCTACCTCCTGGAAACAAGCACAAGAACATTTTTTTGCAAAGGGAAAAGAACAGAGTGTTTCCAGTGAAGTATCATAATTTGTCCCCTAAGGGTTCATTTAAAGAATATTCTTTAGAGTAATTATTTTTCATTGGGATAAGAAAGGCTGTAGAATTTTAGATGTTGTGTGGGTTCTGGAAAAACCCCAGCTAGTGAACAAACTTTCTTTTCTCTTTGTGGCAAAAGCTTATTATTCACAGCAAAGAATTCAGCCTGACAAGAAGCTCAGCTCTGACTTCCATTTTAATAGCCCTCCTCCTCCTCCTGCCCTCTGCTCTAATCTGGCAGACTTTCACATTTCTTGCAAAGGTTTTCACTTTACCACAAGCGTAATTTCAAGATGCAATAACATTGTTCTCTTTATTGGGTTGTTTTTGGTTGTTGCTTAGCTAGTAACCCAGGCTGGCACTTGTGGTCCCCGATGTGACTCACACTGGAGAAGTGCCCCGACTGAAGATTTGCCCCAGGCCAGCAGTGGCTTTCCAGCCTTGCTGGGTCAGTGCAAGGTGTATTTGTGTTCCTTGCATCCCCTCTGCTGCCACCCTGGTGCATCAGTAGTTGGTTTTCACGGACAAAGGACAACAGGAGAAGAATACTTTCAGTGCTAGAGGAACACCTAACCCTTTGAATCAGAGAGTAAGGTAGAAATGAAGGTGAAAAGAGATCCATTTGTCTTGAGTTTCCATGGGCGCAGTCTAAGTTGGGGTGAAGTGGGCAACCTGTCAGCGCCGGAATGCTGAGCATCTGAAGGGCAAGGGCAGGCGAGTGTCCCTGCTTTCCCACCTGCCCACGGCTCCGGGCCACTCCTCTCCCACCGGAGCAGCTTTGGGCTGCCTCCATCCTTGCACAAACAAAAGGCCTTGCTGCCGTGTCACCCTCAATTACGGCCATGCAGCCGATGGTCTGGACTCATTAATCATCGCGCGCAGGAATGCTGGGGAGGCAGCTGTGCAGTTCTCTCTCTCGTGTCCTTGCTGATACAAGGTCTTCTCACATTCTGGTATTAAAAACATTACTCCCTCTTTATCACTGTCTGCAGACAGGGCACAGCTGCTGCCAGCAGCACCAGTTGTCCTGAGGTTCAAACAGGCACAGCCTTTCACTACCCCATTCCACATTTGTGGGTGCAGAGGACAACCCAGGTGGAGATGTGTTTCCTACACCACAGCAGTCATGGGCATCCCAGTGGCACAGGCACAGAGAAGGCCGAGGTGAAAACTTCAAAGAAGATACAGGTTTCTGCGACTTAATAAAAACAAGCAGGGGTGAGCTCTGTGCAGGTCCCCAAAGACGGGTGAACACCAGTGTGTCCCCTCCACCCCACCAAGATTGAGACTCTCAGCTCCCTGCAAGATTAGGCCCTGCAGCTAGTAAACACAGACAGTAAGTCTTGGGTTTCCCCCCCTTCCTCTAGTGTTTTCACTGCCAAGCCCAAACTTTATGTGCAACAGATGGAGCCAGTCTGCAAACTCATAGTGCCTGCTCATCTCCCAGGCTTGACCTTTGCATGTAGAAAATGGCAGGGAATACATATGAGCTATTTTAGCAATCTCTGGCAGCTTGATTGATTTTTAAGAGCTGAAAAACATGTTTTGCATTTAAAGCAGAGTTCATTAGAATAGCTGGAGTTGCTTAGCATTGCAGTGATGTGTTTAAAAAGAAAACTAAAGAGAAACCTAATAGTATAGCTGGCTTTCTGGGTTTGCCAGAGATTTGAGAAATATGAAATTAAATAATATTTCAGCACAGAGTCAACTACAGGAACTTACTAAAACTCACTTCAGAGTAGTGGCTGTGTTACTGAGCTTTTAAATTAAAAAGAAACAGGGGTAGCTGGCCTTGCAATATCATCAACACGAGAGGTTCCTGTCCTGTGGTAATATCATAAGCATGAGAGCTTCCTGTCCTGTGGTTTATGTTTCCCCTATTATCCAATAGCATGAAGGGAATGGAGATGTCGAGCAGTGCCTGACAGTATTCTGTGTGCAAGTGTGTGAAGAAGAGAGGAAAGAAAAGGCACCCCCAAATCCTTTGCAATGTACCAGGAGGTACCCAGGGCTGCAGACCCCACACATGACAGTTGCACAGGATAGGAAGATCCTTTGTGGAGGTGGGGGATGGATGAGGCCATGCCAGAGCATCTCTGCACAAGGCCACCATCCCTAGAAGTGGTGTCTGCCCAGCAGGTGGGATGGAAGGTGAAATTCTCTTTTATCTCCCTTCTCTCCTCTCACAGAGAAGATCAAGAGGGTTTTTTCTGTATGACCCTTTGCTTCTTGGAATGCTGGAGAAGAGCATGTGGAAATAAAGCAAGAGCTGCAGAAGGCAAAGCTTGAGGAGAGCTGGAGCTCACCTTCCAGTCCTTTCTGGTCCAAAAAATATTTTAAGCTGTTTTCTCAGGTGATACCTGGCTTGGGACTTCGGTTTGCATTGACTGTAGTAGAGAGCACTCATAGCTAGATCCAGAGTCAGTGGGAACCAGGTTTCAAACACAGAACAGTGCAAAAACTGAAAAAGCAGCCTCTTGTGAGCACAAACCACTTCACAGTAAGTGGAGGTTTTTGGTTGGATGGTTGGGGTTTTTTTGTCTCTTAATCTCCCTGTGTTTTAGCTTACTACCTGGCAAAGAAAGGAGGAAACTCCCCACAAATTTCACAGAACCTGCTTATTTTTGTGTGTATATAGAAGAGCGTGTGCCTAGCTCAACACATAAAATTTGCTATATAAAATGAAATGCTAGAAAACAGCTCTTGGGCAACACATTCATCTTTTCAAACTTACACAATTCTAATTCTGACTGAGCAAGTCATGTTTTGACTTTTGTGCTCAATACAGGGTTTTAGTCCTGTAATCTTTCCTCTTGGCTGCAGTTGCTGATCTCCAATCTGAATCCTATAAAATGGTTTTTGGAAATGTAGGCATGCTAGTAAATTTTCTTTATCTCTCATAACAATAATACTTTCAAAAAATGCTGTAGCACAGATAAGCATGTGCTGCACATGAATCTGTCCTCAGCTGACATGTGGGTTTTAAGCGTTTTCTTAGCCCCTTGGTAAGATCACTTCCAGTGTTTCCTTTGCATTTCTTCATGCTTGCATCGGTCAAGAATTTATTGCGAAAGGTGAAATGTCTCTTCCAAAAATACAAAACCACAGGTTTCCAGAAAAATGATACAGAGAAATCTGCAAGTTCCATGCAGATCACATAACTGAGGAAGTGAATGAATCATTTGAGCTTAGTGAATGGATTTTCTCATCACTCCTGGGGTCCTTCTCATCTGCACTGGGTTAATAAAGGGTATTTCTTGTGAGTTCTTCCCACCTTCTGTCTGATGCTGTTATTGTCACAAACGTCCAGCAGTGAGGCAGCTGCCTGCCTGAGCACCCAACAGCGACTGGCACTGGGTACTCCTTCCTCCTGCAGATCAATCCTGTCTTGTTTGTCCTGGTCCTTTTCGAGCTTTACTTTCATCTTGTGGGGCAAATAGAACACACTTGCAAGATATTTTCAACTTTGAGAACAGCAGTTCCTGTCCTGGGCAGCACTTTCAGCGTGCATTTTGTTGTGGATGCCACTGTGTCCCCTGCAAGCTGTTAGGATCTCTAAAGATGCTCTAACCCCGTGGAAGAGGAGAAATAATAAGCACCACCTGGAACTAGAAACATGCTGGTTGTGGCACTGCTGCTACCTGTGGGGTTAACATTTTTTATCTGTTTTTTCATCTGCATGAAGGACAGCCTCAGAGCAGCCCTGTTTTGTTTGGCTGCTGTGCTGTCACGAGCTGTGCTTCTCACCAGCGCTCCCCCCAGCCCTGTTCCTCTTTTGGGTCTAATGCTTTTGTCAAATTTCTTCACTGCTGATATTTATGTGGGCCAGAATGTGCTTAGGAGAGGCCCACAAAGATTTATATCCTATCATCTAAAGCATGTTTTTGGAAATAACGGCATAATTAACAAAGAAAACAACTCTCTTCTGCAACAAGCCAGCTTGTCATGATGGTTAGCACAGTGACTAGCAGCCACTGGTGAAATTTCAGCTCTTGAAAAATGACTGCTATATTTTTGATGTAGGGAAAGCTTGGCATGTGCTTCCACTCAATCACCAGAAATATGTTGGGGCATAACCAGTGCTTAGCTAGAAAAGGGTGTCAGTACAGCCATTAGCTCCTTGAGTTACTTGTTTTTGGATGAAGCTTTAAGGATTATTTCTTGATTTTGGTTTTTGAGTGTGATGCTGCTAAAAATATCAGCAGTTTTCTTAGAATTTGCAGTATGTTGAGTTCTCAAGTGAAAGCTGAAGTTCCAAATTACTTGGGAAAATCAGCAGTATGTTGGGGATCTGAGCTGAGTGGGGTCTGGGGTTGACCAAGCGCTGATTGCAATGGCTTTTCAGTGACTTTAACGTGAGCGTTTGCCACAAGAACTGCTGGTCAGAGACGATGCTGTGAACTGTAGGCACCGCTGCTCTGTCTGCAGCACAGTGCTCAGCAGGTGTGGTCACTGACTCGCTGGCTGTTTTGTTTCCCCAAGTGCCAAGACCAGTGACTGTGGCTGTCAGGAGGTGATGGCTGTGTCCGAGGGTAAGGACTTAGTGCAAGCGCCTGCTCTTTTTGCGTGCGGTGATCCAGAGTAGGGGAGGGCCCTACTGATGTGAGGGCTTTGCAGTGAGCCCTTTCGTCGTGCCCCCCATGTGAAAACCCGTGAGAATCGTGTTGCAGAGCTGTGCAATAGGATGCTTAGCTGTGTGGGTACAAGAGCGTCTGTTTCTGGAGTTTTCCCAAGGAGAACAAGGGCCTGCCTGTTTTCTTACACATTTAACTGTGCCTCTGACTGAATGTCCTGTGTCAGTGCACACTGCTGCCTCCTTTTCAGAGCTGATGATAAAGGCCTTCTAACCCAGACCTTGGTTTTGGTCTTTAGAAGCTGTCTCTTATTCCCTGTTAGCATAACTCAGTGTAGCAAAGCCACTATCCCATAATGGTTTTTTCAGTTGCGTTGGCACTCCTGGCTGGATTTTAGACTTTCTGCCAGCCATACATTTCCACGGGTGCCGTGTCAGAGGCAGATGCAGGTTTGGAGGAGCTCAGCCCTGGAGTTGTTCCACATTCCAATGGCCAGAGTGGAGGTGCAGAAACCCCTGGGTGGAATCTCTACTCCATAGCTCCAAGGCATTAAGAGCCATGCAATTAAGGCTTGTTGCTTGCAGAAGTGCTTGTTTATCCATCTATATCTGTCCAAGTGCACATGTGCAGCATATGCTGGCCCCTGTGAGCCCCACCTTGTGCAGTCCTTTAGAGCAAATCCCAACCTAACCCACGGTTCAGCTGGGATGAAGTACAAACTGAAGTCCAGGCATTGCACGGAACATCTGCTGGTAGAATCAAGACTGCAGCAGCCTCCTCAGTCCACACTTACTTAGCACCTATAGGTTGAGTTATGAAACGTGGAGAATCCAATCACATACTTCACACATTTCCTGTTGACAATGGAGCTGTGGAAGCAGGCTGGTATCCACCCCCACTGGAAACATTCATGTCAAGGTTTCATTCCAGGAAAATCATTTGCGTTGTTGGGTAAACTTCACTGAGCTGATCTGTAACCTTTTGTCCAGCTGTGCCAGGGACATGTAACGCAGCTGGGGGGAGGCCTGATCCCCTCCCTGCACTTCAGAGAACTCTCCAGGTCAGGTATGATCCAGGAATGCAGTTGTAATCCTCGTTTGGTTAGAGACCATTTAGCTTGCTCTGTGACACTGTAATTACTGCTCCTTTCACAAGAGAGAGATTATGGCCATGTGGTTTTCCTTTCAGATTTGGGTCTTGGTTTCCATTTACAAGAGGTTCTTGTAAACAGAGTCTCCCTGCTTCATTTTTGCTGAAAAGCTTCTTGTCATAACACTCAGGGGGGTGCTTTATCTTGCTTTCAAACTATCCCAGGTAGCTGGGTAGGCTGAGAGTAAGCTGCTCTTCCTCAGCATTCCTGCTTGCAGCAAGAGCTTCAAAGCTTAGGACCAAAGGAAATGGCCTCAAGTTGCACCAAGGGAGGATTAGTTTGGATACTAAGAAAAATTTCTTCAACAAAAGGGTTGTCAAGCACTGGAACAGGCTGCCCAGGAAAGTGGTGGGGTCATCATCCCTGGAGGCATTTAAAAGACTAGTGGATGTGGCACTCTGGGACATGTTTGGTTGTGGGTTTGGCAATGCTGGGTTAATAGTTGGACTCGATGACCTGAAAGGGTGATTTTGTATGAGCTTAGATAAAATGCTGGCAGGTGACAGCACAAAAGCAGCACAAGGCAGGATTGGTGCTGTGCCTACCAACCATCCACAGCTGGCAGCATCTCTGCCTGCCTGTGACAGTGGGGACAGGCAGGCTTGTACCTGTGGTGCTTACCTAGCCCTAGCCCTTCCTCATGGATTTGTCTGAGTCCTGTGTGAACCTCCTTAATCCTCTAGCCTCCAACTCACCCCAAATATTGCAGTTTAGTGTTGCATTAAAAAGTACTTGTTATCTGGTTTATTTAATTCTGCTGCCTCATCATTTCCTTGGGTTATCTTTGGACTTTATGAAGTGAGACACAGCACAGCAGTGCTCCTTATCTGCCTGTTCCTCACCATTCTGGAGTTTCAGCCCATGGTTCCTCCTCCCTTTCACTGTTTTTTTTGTTTGTTTGTTTGTTTGTTTTTTACACCAAAAACTTCTTGATTTATTTGCAAATTTTCCTTGCAGCATTCCACACCTTTGAACATTCCTCTCCTTTTTCTCCAGACATCTGAAGATCTCTTCCCCACTGCAGGCTCTGCCTCTTGTGGGTGTCCTCTGGCAAGCTCTTTGGGAGCTGGGGATGCAACTCACTTTATGTTTACAATTGCCTTCAGCTGTTTTGTCCCAGTCCTGTAGATCCTGGGAGCAGCTTTCACCTGCCTGCAAGCTGGTGGGATACAGGCCACCAACCCCATGGTCTGTTTAGAGGCTGTAGTGGAGGGCGGCTGGTGGAGCCTCAGTTTCCTGGGTGATGCTGTGTGCAGAACATGCAGCAGCCAAGAGGTGAGGAAGGGTACCTAGGAATAACCCATCTCTTGGGGTATCCCTGTGCAATGGCTCTCTGTGCTGGCTGGGAGAAAACTACTGGCTCCAAATGTGTTGGTGGCAAGGGAAGCAGGTTCCTGCAGGGAGGGAGCAGCTCTGGGGTGTCACCTCTGTCACAGTGCTGCCTCATTGCTGTCCTGCTTTCATAAGACAGTGCTATGCCTTTCTAGGTACTTTGGAAATGCTAAAGCAAAGAAAGTAGGTTAATGCCTTTTGGGGCCCCTGTGCAGTCTTGCAGCAGGGAGATGCTGAATTTCCCTACAAATCAAAACCTGCCTTTTCAGGTCATCCTGCATGTGTTTTCTGGCTTTCAGTGCAACAGGAAACCTAAATGTTGCCCTTTTTTAATATTATTTTCCCCACGCCAGACCTTATTTCCTCACTTTCCTTTCTGCCTGTTGGCCTGCAGGGATAAATACAGGTAGGCTGAGGTGGGGGAGGCAGATGGGGCCATGCAGCACGTTCTCATCTGGATGCAGTTACAAAGCCCTTCCTGCATGTCCAGAGCACACTGGCTAACCCAGGCTCTGCGGATGCGATGGAATTCTGGCCGTGATTCCTCATCCATGTAAATAGCCCAGATTTTTGTACACCCTGCTGCATACAGGACAGGCGGGTCCCCAGGGCACCATGTATACAGCACCGTCCAGCACCACAGTGATGGTTTTGTTTTTAACCATGCTGACAATCCCATTGTGTTGTATAAGGGTTTTGGCCATCCCTATGTGCTTTCATGTGAAATGGTGCCATTCTCTCGCCTTCCTTCTCTGAACTAGACATGCCTACATCAAAATCTGTTTGCTGAGTGATAAGTCATTAATGTTTCCAGAGATGATCCTCAGTGCATTGCTGGCTGATGCATTTGTTCTTCCTCCTGTGTTTCTAAGTAGCAAAGAATGTATAACTAAATAATGATTTGGGGGGGAGAAATTGGTCATGGAAAAAATAACTTGAACAAGATCTGATAAAAAAAGCAATGTTCTGATTCAAACTCATGGGTTACAAGCATTTCCTGCAGGCTAATGAGAATTAGAATACTGTCTTTGTGGGTCTTTGAAATCTTAGACATTTCAAAAGTGAGACAATGTCTGTGCCTGTTAGAAGAACATTAGACAGCAATTAAGCTGTATTTTATCAAACAGCTCTTTTAGGTAATACAACCAGCAGAACAAAATCCAGCCCCCAGCTTACAGATAGGCCGCAGCAAGAGTGTAATTTCTTTTAATCTGCCATGGCGTTGCATAGGTTAATACATTTTTAACTTGTTGATTTTGAACCCATACAGGGATTACTGTGATCTCTTAATAAGCCGTGTTGACTAGAGGAGATTAACCCCGACTATTAGAAGTTGAACTAAATCTCTGGTGAAGGCAACAAGATGAACCAAAAATCTGTGCCATTGGCAAAGTCTGCAGCTAACTCCCTAACTGGCAAAATGCTTCATCTTGCTGGACTTAAAACAGACCTGCTCTGAGAAGGGGTGCTTATCAGTCCTGTTTTCCCCTCACTGGTTGAATGATGGACTACAGCTGCTGGGTCCAGGACCCCCAGTGTGCTGGGATGAGGGGGATGATCTGGGCAGCCCTGGGCGTGAGCCCCCAGCCTCAGCAGCTGGGCAAGCTGCTCTCTTGGTCCAGAGCCCTTGGTGCATGTGGATGAGGAGGCTGTGAACATTGCTGAGTGCTGGACCAGCCGTCATCACAGGGGTGAGACTGAACCAGAGACAAACAGATCCAAAGGCTGAATTGAACTGCAAAGAAACCTCAAACAATGCAAACTGGGCTTCCTCCAAAACACTCGTACTTGGGGGTTTGGAGTTTGCCTTTGTGAAGCAGTCAGTCAAGTCTGATCTGCAAACACCACTTTTTGGTGAGGAGCTGGAACACTGTGGCCTTCAGGTCCATCTTATATTTTTCTTACAATCAGTCATTTCCTGAAACAGTGCTGTAGTTAGGTTTCTCCCCTACCCTCCTCCAGTGAACTGTTTGTCAGCCCAATAAAAAAGAAGAAATTACCCAGCTCAAAGCCCAGGCATCCTTGAGGCCAGAGGAAGAGTCATGAGGTTTGCTGTAGCTCTTCAGCCTGGAGAATGCACTTGCAGATCCAAGTGCTGGCTCCATGACTGGACTGGTGCTTCCAGTCACGCTTAGTTGCTAATTAGCTCGTCCAGCCCTTTCTCTGGGAGTCACGATAATGAACATAAAGAATTGTTTATTCTAAATGAGACTTCCCAAGGGTAACAGCCTCCTCAGTGGCTGTAGAAATGGAAGGCAAGCTGGAGGAAACACCAGGGTGCTGTGGTTTTTGGCAGCAATGGATAAACATTTCTTTGTGGATGGAGCAGAGCATGGAATTTACTGCCCAGCTCTAATAAGAGCAGATTTGGCCGTTTTCCTGTTCTTTTCCATTGCTGTCAAAATGCAACAGCTAAATTCCAGTGAGAAACTGAGCAGTTGACGTTTTTGTAGGTAGCGGCATAAAACTTACTGGACTCTCTGTGGAAAGTGAATTCATCATTTTTATAAGATCTCATATGTTCCCTTAACTGCCTTATCACTCATGGAGGGGCAGACCAGTCCTGCCCATCCTTCCGTAGAGGACAGTTGTGGTGGGATCAGACAACACCTAAACAGTTGTGCAGCTTTCAAGGGCAGGAGGCTTCAGCTGGCTTTGTGCTGGTTTTGCATTGCACAGGTGAAAAAAGGGGATGATTTCAAGCTACGAGCTTGCTCCTCAAGAAAAACCATCAGCCATTTTTTTTCAACACTCAACAGCATTTAGTCCAAAGGTCATCCCCTGGCAGGAGCTAATCAGAGTGGCTGCTTTCTTGTGATTGTGGTGACAACAATAAAAGAAAAATAAAAGTCCTATTGTCCCTGCTTTATCCCCAAAGCCATAGAACAAGGAAATATATCAACACAGAGCAATGTACATTGCCTGGGCAGAGTGATAGATTCAGCTGCCTCACTTGAAGGCCCACACTAGCACGTTCAAAACTGGCTTTGAGCCACCTTTGAGCACTGCTGCACTACACTGTGTGTGAACAGTGAATTGAATCAATGAACACACAGAGATTTGAGCTGTGTGCCAGTGAGGCCAGTACCCATGTCATCAGGTAGTGAACAGGACAGTGCTTGAAAATTGCTGGCACAAGCTGTTGGAAAGAATCAGCCTAGTCAGGGTCTGTGCTTGGGTGTGAAGCACCTCAGCTCGTTTCTCTAGGGGGTTAATTCATGGGCTCTGACATAGGTATATGCACTCCACACTGAGCTAGAAAAAATCCAGACATAAAGACCAGAGAGCAAATTCCCACAATTCTTCGCCCCAGCCTATGTTTTTCAGTTGTTTCCCCTTAGATATCCACCAGGACTCCTGGATGGTGCAGAGTCTCATCTCAGGGCTGCCACTGAGCTGCTGTAGCAGCCCATGGTGTCTCCATGTGGTGCTCTGACCCCATCTTCTGCAGGGCTGCATCGTTAAAACATTCTGGCAGATGAAGTAGTTAAATTGGACATTGGCTGGAGAAGTACAGGGAGACAAGCAGAATCTCTGATTGCTTCAAGCAGCACTGAAAGGGAGTTTGTAGTGTAGGGAAGGGTAAGAAAATGAAGTCACCATTGCACATGACAGTGACCTTGTGAACATGCAAAGGGTTTTGGCACTCACAGATTAAGAAAAGCCAGCGTTAACCACATGCCAGCATAATTTTCACTGGACTGCTTTGGTTCTCTGTTGTGATTCAGTGTTTACTTACATTATTGTAGTCCGGAGTTTTTTTCCAGTTCCATCTCTGGAAGGGTTGCCTGAGAGGTCCAAATGCAATGATGTTTTAGTATTGCACTCTCCTTGGCTTACGAAACAGCTGAATCCACAAGGAGAGTCAGAGGAGCTGCGCAGCTGAGGGGGTGGCTGCCCTTGTCTCCAGCTCTGCAAACAGAGTTCCCCTAAGAGCTCCCTCAAGGCTAAACCCCTCTCTGGAGGAGCTCTGGGTTCACAGTGCTTGGCTGTCAAACCACAGGCACACGCCCAGCCTCCCACATGGGGTGGTGCATCTGTGCATGGGGGTGCTCGGGGTTGAGGAGGTGCCACTGTGGGGTCTCCCCACCCTGGAAGGGATGCGGCTGGACGCTGTCAGCAGAGTGAGCAAGGAGGCCACCTCCTCCTCTTGGTTTTGGTGCAAATTTCATCATTTCATGGCCTTCTGAAAGAGTTTAAAGAAATTATATAGCTCTGGTGAAAACTGAGGCATTAAAGCCCAGGTTTTCTCTGCTTACATGTTCTGGGCTTAGGAGTTTTGCCATGGGCTTAGGAGTTTTGCCAGTCTCTGCCACTGCCAGGCTGAGATGCTCTCCAGAAGCATCTGTCCCTCCCTGTACTTGAGCAAATTTGTCCCTGTGCATGCTGACATGGTGGATTTTATATGAAATTCAGCTACTTCACAGGAAATTGTGTACAGTTATAATAAAGAATGTGACGGCTTTGATATTCCTGCACTCACAATGTGCTAATGTGGAGAACTCTGTTCTGGTCCTTGCATCCTGTCATAGCTGAAAATATATTCAGTCAGAAATTATTGTTCTGGTCATGGTTTGCATAAGGATTTGGGATTCTGGTCCATGACAGGCACATTTTGATGTCAATCTAATGTAAGCACCAATACTTTTCTTCTGTGAAAGGTAAAGAGTGGTGTATATTTGGTAGCAAATCTAAGGAATTAGAATCATAGAATTATCAAAGTGGGAAGAAAAAAAAATCTAAGTAAGAAACTATCAATTTTCTTTATGTTGAACTTAGTTTCTATTTGCAGCATTCATACCACAGTGGTTAACATCATGGAAGTTAAACATATTGTTACTACTACCACTACTAATTAAGACTGTGGAAAGGTCCAGAAATCCAAGTCAGAGCAAAATAATAGAGACACATTTCTAAATGAATGTGTACATTTTATTTCAAGTGGGTGGTTTTGTGCCAGCAAACACCACATAAGTTCTGAGTAGAGGCTTCAAGCTCTGTGTGCAAACAGGAGAGTGTGATGCTGTTTTCAGGTTATGAACCCCCCACCCCACATGATAGCAATCATTACTGCTGAGCACCAGTGCACTGGGGTTTGCTGGATCCTTAAAGGAATTAACAGAACTATGGCTTGGGGTTGCCTAATGTCCTGGCTTTGAATTGTTTCTCGGCGTCGTGCATTGCTTCAGGATCTCTATGTTACTAAAGGCTGCACATTTTTCTTCTGCTTGCAATAGAGTCTGAAACTTCATGTATAATGAACTATTCTGCTTAACATTGTGCCTTAACTTTCTTTCGATTTTTATTATTGCACTTTAGGAGCTTCATCCACATAAGTGTCTATGTGGGCCACAATAAAAAGCTCGAGTTAAATTTATTCTGAGTTATTATCTGCAATTGTGACAGATAATAGATACTGGATTTCTGTTAGTATTGTAATTCATTTCAATAAAAACCATATGTCTGAAGTCAGCGCCTTGGAGATAAGTCAGACATCTGGCTGAGATTCCACATTTGGGAATGTAAATGATGCAGATGGTGAGATTGTAATACACACTGTGCCCATCGGGCTGTAACATTGATGAACAAGCACTTCATTAGTAGAAAAGGTGGGAAAAAAATCCAAACTGAGATGAAATTTCTCAAGGAATGCACACAATATTGATTTCACTTTGCTGCTTGCACTCATGGGTTTGGGGAAGTCTGCTTTACACCAGATGCCAAACCTTTATTCCAAATATATTAGAGTGAGCCAGTTATATTATAGTGCTTTCAAACAGCCTTAGAGAATCAGATTGATATCTCAGCCTGTAAAAATGTTGGATTTTCTTCCTTGGAGTGTCTCAGAAATAAAAACCACCTTGTGAATAGAGTAGGAAAGAAAACAACTAGTTTGTTTTATTCTGCATAAAATACTACCTCTACAAAAGTATTCTGGTGTGAATGGTTCACTCAAAGACAATGCACAAGTATTACATGTAGATAAATTGGTGGTAATGTAGAAGCAGTACAAAGTGACACAAAACGTATATTCCGAGAGGAACAGAAACACAAAATGGATGTTCTGAGGTTTGAATCTAGCAATTATAATCTTTTTTTTTTTTACTGAATTTAGACTTTTACTCAAATCTAGACTTAGCATTGTCTCTACAGGCTAGCACAGACAGATGCCTTGGGTGTACAGCGTGTTTACCTGCAAGACTGCTTTTTGGACACAACTTGCACTTTCCAGGAAGAACTAAATTTCACTCATGGGGAGCCAGTGACTGTCACCCACAGTTACACCAGTCATGATAAGCCGGTCAGAAAAAATACACTGCTCTCTTATCTCCTACACTTCCTTAGCAGTCACTCTATATTTACTTACTTAAGTGCAACATCAGCTTTAAAATTTCTGGAAGTTTAGTAATGACAGAGCATGAAACATATTAGAGGAGGATAAGTTAATAGGAAAAAATCACCCAAACTTTCCCTGGTGGCTTGCTGTAGATGAAGGTGATGACTCTTGCCTCTGGCCATGGTCATGGTTTCTTCTGGGTCTCATCTCAGCCATGACTGCTGTGACAAGAAAAAGATGTTTAAATACTGTATAGAGAATAAAGCATTAGCAAAAATGAAGGCACGCATTGTAGCAATTGTGTAACTTTTGTGTTAACAACACCAAATTTTCAGGTTTATGATGCTGTTCCTGTGAGGGCTGTGCAGGTAGGTTCAGGTCTTACCATAAGGACCATCCTTCCATATATTTCTAAGAACAGGCATTACAGTAGCAAGATATTTATGCTCTAATACCTTAAATGTACTAATGATAAAGGAAGAACCAGAAATGAGGCACTGAACATTGTCAAGAAGCAGCATCCTGACCCAGACCATCAAAATTAGCCATCAAAAAAGTGACATTGTGAGAGCAATACCAAAACTGATGGCAGAGTAATGGGGAGAGACGGGTTCCCAGAGGCAAACAAGAGCATGACCAGCAGCAAACCAGTGAACATCTTGAAACTGACACCCAGCAGGATGTTTGCCCTCATTGTGGGTCACAGAAATAAGGCAGACAAAGCAAAGTCCCATCACTAGAAGAAAACAAACATTTGCAAGTGAGTTGAAAAGACCTTGCAGTCACAGACAGAACCACTGAATGTCACAACTGGGCTGGTGCACAGGGCAGTTGTCCAGGATGATCTACGGGGAGGAGAAACCTGATGAAATGAGACAAACTGAGGGGCCTGGGTAAATTGGTCAATAACCCTGACTCTATTCTCACTCTGGTGTCAGGTTTTTGTGTTTCTGAGCCCGAATGTTGAGCCCATTTTTATGCTCTGAACACCAGAGTCACTCCAGCACTTGCAGCTCTGAATTGCTGCCTGGAGCTGGAACTGCTGCACCAGCTCCAGCAGAGTCATCCCCAGTGTGAATTGGTCTTAGGAAAGGTTGTAGTAACACAAATTTGGTGTATGCCTGCAGGCACCAGTATCTGAAAACATGACCCCATTTTAATGGGAGGTGTAATTAATACAAAGGCAATTGCACAATGCTGCAATTGCACAATGCTGCTACATCAGGCTTCCTCTCAGAATTCATCATGCTTGAGAGTCTCCATGCATTCATCACAAGTCACCCTCACCAGCTCAGGACCACATCTTCACTGCCCATCTGAAGATGGGATGGTCCAGGTTTGGGTTTGTGACCTTTCCTCTCAGCTCTCTTGTGTATCCCAAAAGTTTCTGCCTTCAGCAAAAGTCTCTGTCCCAGCAGCAAGGTTTTGCCCCGCAGCAGATCCACTTTCCTTTGGCTCTTTTCTACCTCTTTGCTCTCAGTGTTTCATAGCTGTCCAGAGCAAAGTGCTTCTTCATCCTGCCACAGGCTGCCCAGGTATCATGCCTGGTAGCAGACCTCATCCCTATTTTTGAGGCAGTGAGTTAGAGGGGACTAGCGGGCAGGAGAGTCTTTCAACTGGAACATGGCAGCAAATATCTATGAGTGAAATAGGGGTGAGTTGTCTCAACAGCATTTCAGCATCTCATGGAAGTCTTGTGTTCAACCTCAGTAGGTTATTCAGTGCTAAAACCATATTCCAGGAGCAGGATGAGAAAGAAGAGCAGCAGCCAATGCCAGTCCCAATAAATTAGGCAATAAAAACAGGGAGTGGGGCTGTGGTTTGATCAGTTAGGGCGTGGTGTGATCACTCCTGCAATTAGTACATGGCTAACAGGCAATTGGCTCAGGCTGGATTGAAAGCTGAGCCCTGTGTAGGACACAGTGTGGTGGGGAAATACAGGGAAGTTTCTGAAAATAGTTTTGCTTTTTATGTTTAGAACTGTCATAGTGCCACTCATTTGCTTATAAATTAAAGAGCGGGATGCACTGGCTTTGAGGGGCCGCTGCACTCTGTGCCAAAATCACTGCAGCCCATGGCTGGATGGCATTCCTGCTCCTGCCACTTTGAACAGAGGAGCTGAGTCCCACATCAAAAAACTGCTTTATGAACTTCCCACTGCCTGCTGACTGCAGCAATAGGTCAAGTAGTCTCAGCTATCCAGGCAGCTCTGACCCCACTGCCACATCCCAGATACCAGGCCTTCCAGTGACACCATATAAACAACTTCTCGTTCCAGTAATGCTTCTCTACTTAGGAAATTGTTTAAGGATTCACTCAGTCCACCTCATCCTGCAACAAATAACCTGCAGATGTGTGGCTCTAAAAATAAACCTTGGCACTGGGGCCATGGTACAGCATCACTACATAATTCAACAAACTTTCCTACTGCGTTGTCCTAGAAATTAATCTTTTCAGTATGCTGGAAATAGTTCATGAAGAGAGATTCTGTCCTAAAAGAGACTAAGCTGTGCATAGAGAGTATTTTGCTATCATCTCTGTTGACAATAAACATGGGTCTGACTTGTGAACATGTTATGTTAAGAATTATCTCTTCTCTTGTCCAATTAATTAAGTCTGTATACTTAATAAGCAGTTTCAGCATTTATAAGGTCTTCTCTGGGAACTATAAAACAGAGGGAGAAAAGAGAGAAACATCTGGATCAGTGAAACACTCTTGAAATATTATCTTTTTTGTGTCTTTATAGATATTTCCAAGGGCTTACACTAAGAACTTAATTCCATTGCTGCTATTGATGTTGAAATTGTATTAAAAAACAACTTCAAGTTCTTGTTGCTTAGATAGTGATGATAACTGGCCAACTCTTCTGTTTGACAATACTTTAATGAAAAAATAGTATTGCTTGTATTTCATTCAAGTTTTACTACCTTTTTTGTCAGTTTTTCTTCCTTTAGACTTCTATTGTGGAAATAAAGTGGGAAGAGAAAATAGTGATAGGGGACCAAACCTGCCATTGAACTGCAATTTAGCAGATCACCTTTTTTTTTCCTCCTTTTTTTCGTTTTTGTTTGTTTGTTTGTTTGTTTGTTTGTTTGTTGGGTTTTTGGGGTGTTTTTGGTTTTGGTTTTGTTTGTTTGTATCCAATTTTTTAGTGTTTTTAAAGAATACCTGCTAGTGTTACTTTTTGATTTGGTTCTGTGCAGTTTCATACACTCACCAACAAGCTGGAGCTAAGATGCTCAAGGGCTGGAGTACATTTTATTCAAGGGGAGCCCAAGGGCTCTGTTTGCTCCATCTGGAAAGGAGGGAGCTAAGGGGCGAATTTAATTCGTGTCTCCCACTAACTAATGGGGAGTTACAGGGAAGACGTGCTGGGGGTGTGGAGAAGATGAAGCCAGACCTTCATCAGAGGTGCACTACAAAACAACACAAGACAAGAGGCACAGGTTGCAGCAAGGATATTTTAAGCAGATATAAATGGGAAAACAGGCAGTGAAGTGGTTAAGCACCTGGAAGAGGGTCTCAGAGAGGCGATATCCATCCCTGAAGACATTCAACACTCATCTGGGCAAGCCTCTGAGCAGTCCTCTGCTGCCAGGTGCACTTGGATCACCATCTTTCCAAAGGTCCCCTGCCACTGAAATTATGCTATGAATCTATTTTTCTAAAATTATGGGGGTTTTGTTTCTGTTGCTTGGCAGAAACCATGCTTTGAAAAAGTCCCCTCGGCTGTACTGAAGCAAGGTCATGCCCTGGTGACTCTAAGCCAGTTCTGGAAGAATAAAAATCCTTAGGCATAAGGAGTTGTTAAGCACCCTTATGCAATTCACAATGTATAAAATCAGATTGCTGTGCCTTTTGCACAAAGTGTGCTCTGAAGAGAGGAGCCATCACATACCCCTTATCCAGAGATGGTGTGGAGACTGACCATTGAGATTTTCACGTTGCCCCAGAAATCAGGAACAATCCACATAAACCTCTGTGCCCTGCGTGCCTCTTGTCCTTTCACTGTGAGCTTTCCACAGAGAGGCAGAGTATCCAAATGCAGACATTATCCTCCTGCTCTCAGTTTCCAGCCAAGTGCTGGAAACCACAATGTCACCTGGACATCATGGAGAGCCAGTGTGGATAGTAAGGTTCTCAAAGACGTATCTTTCTTCAAGCGTTTTTCCATGCTATTTGACGTCCTTAAAAGCTGAAGGCTTTGTGTTTGGCCGTCCCCACTTCTAGATTATTTAAGTTGGAAGTGTTAGCCTGGCTGGACTTATTTACTTACCTTTTTCCTGGAGTGGAATTTCAAAAACCATTCAAAAAAACAAATAAAAAGATCTATTAAATATCTGGATCTGTGTGTAGGGTGTAGATGGATGGTTTAACGTATAGATGGATGTTGTGCCCAGAGGGGAGTACAGGAGCAGTGATACATGTCACATCCCAAATCCATCAAAACCAGGAAGAGTTTTGCAACTGTTTCAAAGCCAAACGTCAATAAGACTTGATCAAGTTTATGTCCAAGTGATTTTCTGCAACTTTTCTTCCAAGAAGTCCAATAGCAGTACATCCTCTGAGCTGAGCATGTCCTCACCCACCATCCTGAGCCTTGGTCGGAGCTTGTTCCCAATCTGACACATGTTCCTATCAAAGCTGCCAGGGATTGCAGCAGAACCAGGATCAGGCCCTTTAATATCAGCACACCAGTAAGTAAATGCAGACAGAGTGACTGGCTTGTCTCTGAAGGTTAATTGGGATTTATGTCCTGTTTGGAGATCCAGCTCTAGAGATCTGACTTCCTGGCACAGTTTGTGTGATGTGTTTTTCTGTGCATGTGTGCATAAAAGGTGCTTTCCTTTTGCTGTTTATCGAAAGGAGTTTATTAGACATTGCTTATGCAGCATTTTTGTGATCTTGTTGATGAAAGATGCTATATAAACAGGGCTACATTGGACTGGATTCAGTAAGTCTGAGAGCTTGCCAGCAATTTGTTGCTGTTTGACTCCAGCGACAGAGACCAGCACAGCAGCCAGCCCATGAGTGCAGCTCCTCACAGCGCTGCTCTGGCTCTGCCTTCCCTCATGAAATGGAATTTATTGCTCTCTATCTCACATGGACACTTGGTAGGAAATTGGTGCTATGAAATGAAGAGTCATGGAAGTTTAAAAAGTCCAAGAGACAGGACAGATGTGCTGTGATTAGTCCTGTACTCTGGCTCACCTTGGGTTAGATAAATAATTGAATGTGTGCCATCAGTAAAACATACTACTTAGAGACTTGGAAGCAAATTTGGCTTGCAGTCCTCTAATTGGAAGTCAGAGATGGTGGAAAAAAAGACTTTTGCTTGATTTTCGTGCTTTAGATCTCAAAGCACTGAGTTATTTTAAAACTCAAGCTTAATCTTGCATCATTTAAATTGATATTTAGTAGGCTACTTGTTCATTGAAATTAATATATATTTATGAGGATGCATTTTACTTTGCCAGTTCATCATACCTTTTATTAAATGCAAACAGTACTATCATTGTATAAAATTTCTTTTTTTCTTCCTCACAGATTTCATACTTGTCAAACGTTGACTTGATTCTGCAGAATCCATACCAACTTCACCTGCAAAACTAAACAAAATCATTTTCTTGGTACAATGCCAGAAAATAAAAGAAATTTGTTAAAAAAGAGAGCAAGACAAAGCTGACAGCATGTATATAAAGCTGAGTCTAAGCAGATGAAAACAGTCAAAAGCCTTTTATTTAATCATTCTGCTATTTTTGACATGTTGTCTAGTGATAAACCACATGAGCATTCCCTTGTGTTATGAAAAAAACAACTATGAAATAAAAATCCAGGAAAGAGCGGAAGAAAGAACAGTCTAGCACTGAAGGAATCTCATATGTGATTTCGAGGATGATGTTTACATGCATGTAAAATATCCAGCAAATGGCTTTTCCAGTGGCGGCCGAGGTCATTACCTTTTCAAAGCTGTGTAATGTTTTCCTGCTGAGAGCTTCCTTCTTTGCTTAGGGGACATTTGCAGGCAGACTTTTTATTTAGTCACTTTTGGACACTGGTATGCCAAGTGAGACACAGGCCCTGATGGTTACCAGTGCTGCCAGTTGGTCTGTGCTGCAGAAAAATATGCTGATTAGCCTGTTCTTGGTCAATGTGTTTGCAGCCCCGGTGCTCTGGGTGGGCCAGGAACCAACAAGGGAAAACATTGGTTCTGGCCCTATTGCACAGTGTCATGGCTCCCCTGAAAGCGTGGAACCGTGGTCTCTGTGGCTCATGTGGAAATCTCAACAGCATCTTTTTGTTTCACTACACATTGAAAGGGAGGATCACAGGAAACATTTCCAAAAGTCTTTTTTGGAAAGAGAGAGATAGAAAAGAGACCAAAAGAGAGATAGAAAGCTGAGGTTTTGTTGCCACTTCTTTCTGCAATGAGCAGAACCTCATGAGAAATTTTTTCTGGTGTGGCTGCCTTCGTGATTTTCACACCAACCCCTTTCTCAGCATCCCGAAGCCCTAAAAAAGTCCAGAAAGGATGGTCTTCTGGGAGTGCTGATCTGCTGATGCAGGGAGACATGGTGCCTGCCTCAATGTTGTTTGAAACCACTACTGAATACCTCACCACATCTCATTTACTAAGTAAAACCACAAACCCCATTGGGAGAGGTGTCCTGCACTGGGCCTGTGGAGAACAGAGGCCCAGGGCATCCTACAAAAATAACAGACTTTTTTCATTTGTGGCTAAATTTGCCAGACCTGTGAGGTTTTGGTTTTTTGTGCATCTTTCAGTTTCATGCAGATCAGCACCTCCAAGCCCCACTGATACCCATGTGGGGTAGAGGGCTTCTTCCACACCTCAAAGTATTTTTATTCTCTTTTATAGAGGAATGAGCTTCAAGCACTCACAAATATTGTGCTCTGCAGGGGCTGCAAACCATCATATTGGTTTGGAAGGTCTCTTCTGCGAAGAAGGAACTACAGTTTATGCTCTGCCACCATAAAATCCCTTTGGCCATAAAAAGATGACATGAAACAGCACTTTGAGGAGGGGAGGGGTCAGTTAACAGTAAGGGGCAGCCAAGGAGCGTGTCTAAAAGCTTTCAAGAGCATCAGTCAGGGCCTCCCAGGGTAAGCACTGGCACAGTTCCTCAGAGTCAAGAGAGGTATGTGGCTTTTGCCAGGGGAGGATCTGGTCCCTGGCTTGCGTTCACACAAGAGGAGTCCAGGAACTGTGAATCTTATCAAAACCTTCCCATTAGCAATGACTGGAATGTGATTTCATTTCTGGTATCTGTCTTAATAGGCAGAGTTGAGCAAAAGAGCAGATAGCAGGGCACTTTTTTTTCCCCTCTAAGAGAAGGAAAACCATTATATGTGGGCAAAATTATTTGACTTTTATAGCTAACAAAAAACAATACTTAGATTCAGGCGATGCTTTTACCACTGAAAATTTTACTTCTACAATCAGCTAGTAAGTTGCAGTGATTTGCTCTCAGAGGTCTGAGTTCCACAGGGTTGTTCAGGCAAATCCTGCTCTGATCAGTCAGTTAAGAGAAATAAAGAAGGTGCACACAGCAGTCATGGGTGCTGCAGCATTGGAGGACTTCACTGTATTTGGGTTATTCACCCTTAGCTGGGACGATGACAGGAAGGGCTTGGGCTGGCCTTGGACCTTGCATTACACCCAGCGTGAACATAAATTATCTCTTTACAAAACTATGAAAAAGGACTAAGTCTGGGAATCATGGCAAAGTGTATGCTGAGCAAGTGTCTGCAGGGAGGCCATCCCCTCTTACTCAAGATTTCGGTATGTGTCCCATGGAAAGGCAAACAAAAATAAAGTGCATTGCTTCAGTTTTACACCATGTTGACATAAATCTTCTCTCTGTGTGAATTACAGCTACTGAGCTGCTGCACTTGTGCTGCAGATGGGCTTTGTCTGTGCGTGCTTTGGCGGACAAACCTGTTGCTCATTTGGATTTCATATAGGAGAAAAGTGAGTTTGCTGGTTGGTTTTGTTAGACTTGCTTTTTAGTGTACCTTGCTGGCTTGCCTTTATAGATGTCTAATTATTTTTTGTACATTCATTTCTGTATTTTATATTTGCATTTTTGCTACACCATGTATTTCTCAAAGCCAGGGTGATCAAAAAAGAAACATCAGGCAGGAACAATAAGGAGAGGGATCTAACAAAGACCCTTTGTGCAATTAAAAATGCCGTGCCATGGCCTTTGCTAACTCAGGTCTTCAGAACATAGCACAGGTTCTTCTGAGTTCAAGTTATGACTTAGGCTGAAGAAGTCTGGTATTAAAAAATAGTTCTCTCCTTTCCCGATAGGAAATTGCTTTTTTATTAAAGACATTTCTTGAGTGTATTATCATTGCCTTCTACCAGCACCAACTTGAAAGAACAGTGCTGATCCATTTCAATCTGTATAAAATCTTAAGCATCTCTCTTGCCCCCTAAATTGCAACTGATCTGACATTCATAGGTCAGAAAGAGTGTTTTGGAGAGAAGGGATCTGACCTGCCTGACCACCTATGGAGTTGCTGCATCTTCCAGTGGCACGACCTCAGGCCTCAGATGAGCTCTAGAAACTGTCCATGTGTGCTCTCCTAGTGAACACCTCAGTGAATGGGAGGTAAAGTTCCTCTTCTTGAACTACCTCTGTCTGGGAGGAGTCAGCCTGGAGACTGATTGCCTGGCAGGATTTTAGGGATAAAGTAAGGGCAATATTTTATCCTAGGAACTCACTTTCAGTCTCAGCATAGAGATTTCTGTGTCTGCTTTGCTCCTAGGAGGCAAATATTTCTTAGAGTAGACTCTTCTCTTTCTACATTTGACATCTTTAGCAAGAGCTTCCTTAACATATTATGTTTAGCCCGAAACCGGTATAAAACCTGTATTTTTCTTCTTCTCTTTGCATTTTCGCTTTGCATTCCTTTTTTCCAATCCCTAAATGATCATCATGTATCTTTTTCAGGCATGACTCATGGCAGAGATTTAGAGCTGCCTCTCCAAAATCTCAATAAATGCACAGAGCAGCTGTTGTTATAACCCAACTCACTGCCATGTTACTGCGAGCAGATGCAGGTTAATTATAATTTAAAATGTTTATCCTGTTATTGTTTGCATTTCTGAAGATTTTCAGCAGCTATAGGACCCTGAGTTACTCCCTCCCCTCTCACACAGTGTATTTATTCTCTGGGTTCAGCACGCCCTGGTCGGTGTCTCCGGTGTCGCTGCGGTGTCCCTTGCAGAGCAGGAGGTGGGCTGGGGTGACGGCAGCTCTGTGCCAGGTGGAAGCAATTATGGGAAAAAAACACGGTCCTTGCTGGATGAGTTACTGCTGATAGCTGCCAGATAAGCTAACTTAATAAAGCAGTGGCTTAATTAGGCCGCATTCCTCCCATCTTGCCTCTCGTCCAGCCTGTCTGAAGCGATGCTATCAAGCAGCTACTGCTGTGCAGGATGGGGCAGGGGTGCTGTGCTGATGCATCCCTGTGTGTTGGGCACTCTGGGTTATGGAACACAGGGGAGCTCCTGGAAAGCTCAGCTCCTCTCTCAGCTTGCAAGATAATGTGTCAAAAATCCTGAAAAAAGGACAGATCTGCCACTTGCCTAGTCATGGATATATTTATTTGTATCAAAAGTTTGACCCTAAATCCCATCTTCTAGCATTTAGTGATCCAGAAGCATCTCAGCTTCCAAAGCAGAGGGGAGGAGCACAATGTCTCCCTGCTTCTCTGGCAGCTACCCACCAGAAAAATTAAGGGTGACTTGGCTTTGGGGGTGTCCTTATCACTACAGATTTTCTTACAACTACAAAAGCTGGATTGCACTAATTAAAATCATGGCGCACCAAACCCTCTGCCAGTTTGGGCTTGTTCTTATCCCTCAGTAAAGATTGCATGAGAATTAAAAGTTACTGTGTTTTTAATTGCTGAAGTACCCCATTAAAAACTGTAACAGATAAAAGTCTGCCAGAAGCTTCATCCTTTGTAAACCAGATTTCAGCTTAACAAATCAACCTAATTTCCCCAGAGCCCCAGGTTTTAGTGGTGGAGCTTCTTACACAGTTATGTGTTTGTGTTTCATGCATGGCCACATGTACAGCTGCATAGCAACCACCTTGCTGAAAGTTATCCAGTAGCTAAAATTATCAGTCGGAGCCCCTTCTTACCTCTCATTATGTACAACGAGATTGCTGCTGTGCAACGTTGATTAGACATGTCAGCCTGGACCTGGACGTCTGAAAATGAATGCTGCTATTAAAATGCCTTTCCTAATGCTCATGTGTCCATCATTTTGACAGATTTCACTTTAAGAATGTATAAAGCTAAAGCATGCAGGAATCCCAGGGTTGCAATGTAATGTTCAGAGAAACAGGTATTGTATTGTATTTCCTTTCCATTAACCCTAAAGTAGCAGTTTCCCTGGCAAAATCATGCTGATAAGGGTGCTGTTGAGTACAGGCTGCACTAATGCAGAGATCTGTAATTTCAGCTGGGAGAGATTATCATGGTGAATGTGGTCTGAAGGCATGGCATCCCTCTTCTAAACACTCCTTTAAGTATAATTTAAAACTTTCACAATGCAGAAAAATCTTCATGTATTTAGAGAAAACACTTCAAAATCTCCTTATCAGTAAGGCTTGGGAAAATTCAAACAAAAATTCGAGAGGGACACTGAAAACAAGGAAATAGTTTCTCAAAACCATCCCATCCCACTGTGGAACCCATTGTTGCAAGAAGTCGCTGAAGAGAGGGATTTCAGCAAGCACTTGGATATCAGCCAGGGGAACAGGATTTTCTGGTTGTTTTAAGTGAAAGCTAAAGCATAAGGCTGTGCTTGCTTTGGGACAATATCAGGGTGCCAGGGCAGCATTTAATGGCTGTAACTTGGCATGTGGTAAGTTCTCAATGTCTGGCTGTGGGAGAAGGGTTTGATCAGGGCAAGTGGCTTGGCTTTCGGAACAATCCAGTCAGGCAGATAAAACTTCACTTTAGCCACAAGAAAGCCAATAAATCCAGCCAAAAGCCATGACCAGACAAGCTGAGAGGAGGGAGGCAGCTCCTGCAAGGTTCCCAGCAGGTGACCCCTTACCCAGGAGCATGTTATCACATCAATTGCTGACACAGGTCTTATTGGTCCTAAACCTGAAAATAAGGTGGGAATTCCATGGAGAAGGATACAAATTATGGAAGTTGCTGCTCCCTGTGGCTAGTTAGCTCTGGCACAACCCCAGTAGTCAGCATCTCATGGCAGGGATGTCCTCCTCTCCTTGCTCATCTCCAGCCCTGTCAAGCTAGGCTGTATCTTCCACTGAAGAGCAGCTACAAGCAAGCCTCTCTTCTTTTGCAGACAGGATGAGATCAATGTGCACTTGGAAAGCCATCAGCAGAGCTTGCAGCATATGAACGGCCTCCCCAATGCACCTTTGAACTCATTCCTCCTGCATTTGTTTGTCTTGCAGATAAAACTTCACAGCAGTGTTTGGAGAGAAGTCTAATGAGGCACCACTGTTTGCATAACAAAGCAAAGCTTCCTCTTCAGATGTTCAATGCTCATTAAGCATAATTTATATTCCAGCTAATCTTCGGAAGAGGCTAAAATATGGAGCCAAAGTTTGTTTTTACATTGTTTGGAGAAATGCATTGTTTGTTTTAAGCCATCAGTTGCAACTGACAGTTAATTTAAATTCAACGTAATGATGATTTGTGATGGCTACATGTTGTTCAGGGGAGTGTGATGTCACTGAGTGACATGGCTTTAGCACTCTTCTGCATTAGTTATTGAATCAAAGGAAAAGACAGAGTGGATGGTTTCCCAGTTTGGGAGATATTTCAGCATGCCCACAAAGCATGAAAAAGCTGTGAATTTGTAAAATACTGAGGGATTTTTTCCCCTTGGATTCATGTATACTTGATGTAATAATGCACTGAACAGCAGGTTTTTTTTCTTTTTCAGCAGTCCTGGTAGTCACCAACATGGGACCCTTTGAAAGTCACCAGGTCCCTGCAGTGAGAGACTCTCAGGATGATAAAGGACACAGCCATTTGTAAAGGCTCCTGAGTGCTGCTGGGAGCCTTGGTGACTTAATGTGGTTTGCTGCCTAGAGAGCAAACCAGCAGGTTTAGCTGGATGCCTAAATGTTATTACAGGCCAGTGTGTCAGAAACAGTAATTTCTCAGCATTCAGACTTTGTTCATATCATAGGCACATAAAAAGTGTCTGATCCTATTGACCCCACACTGCAGTTTTGTCCCTCAGAATATATAAGATACTGTTCCTTGCTACAGTTGAAATACACAATATATTGAATTCACCTCTTCCAGGTTTATTAGAAGATGAGAAATGACTGATAACATTTATTCTCTGTGTACTCCTCACTGAGACTTACCCCTTCCTGCAGGTTTGCTTTGAAGTGATGGATATTTGAAAACAGCCTTCACTGTACCATGAAAATGATGACCTGAGTTGTGTATTTGGACAGCACCGAGCTGTCCAGACAACATCCAGACAACACAAGAGAGCAGGATTTTTGGAAATTACTTGGGATGTTGGGTGGGTTAGTGTTGGGGCACTCTGCCCTAGGCTCCTGAGGTGGCTGGACATGCTGCCATGTGAAATCCCTCCTGGGCCAGGTGGTGCATTTCCCTCTTGTGTTCTGTAATACTGAACTCCAACTGCTCAGGATCCTTGTCTTGTTTGGTTCACCACATCCACAATCCACTTACAGCTGTTTTTAAAGGCAGCACCAATCTGTAGAGAATACATTTATTTATTCATTTATTTATTTTATTGTTTTTCAGGAAAAAATGCTGTAAGGGTTATAAGTTTGTTCTTGGACAGTGCATCCCTGAAGGTACGTGATTTCACAGTTCTTACACATCATGTCCCCATGCATTTGCCTTTCCCCATCTGCCGCCTTCTCCACATTGTCTGTTTGGAAGAGCAACCTGATATAAGCACAGCCTTCACCATATCTCATGTATCAGTGTGGGGAGGAGCTGTTTCCCAGAAATTGTTGGGAAAACAAAAGATCAACAATTTCCAAAAGTTCTGCTTAGCATGCCAAGCCTTGATCCTCTCGTAAGTACACATGGCTGCACAGATCTTGTGCCATGACCTGCTGCATTGCAGGCAGAGGAACGTGTTCTGCCCTTGGCTGAGTAGTTGGGACCACTCTGTGCACCTTTCAGGGATGATGGCTTTCCCCTTTTATCCCTCGGATCTGGTACAGCTGACTTGACTTGTCAGTGCACAGGGAGATGGTGAGTCGGTGAGTTAGTCCTGCTTTTAACTTCCCATGGGTGTGGCTTCCTTGTCAACAGGGGCCAAGGAAGATGCAGATTTAATCAGGATAATTCATGCAGTAGTAAAAAATGGATTTGGATGAAACTAGCTCTGAATTTGTTGGACCACAGGAGCTGCCAGGCAGGAGCAAATGCCCAGAGATGACATGCCAATAAACTTTTTTTTTTACAACAAGTAAGTTAAAAAGTTGATCTATGGCAACATATTCTTCTGTTTGATGATCTATGGAAAGCCTTGATTTGATCTGAGAATTTTCCTATTTTGTGACTGTGATGTTTCGGAAAAAAAGTGACAAATCAACATACTGGAGAATCAGCTGGTTTTGAGTTACATTGTCCAGCGAAAAGGGATTACAACCCAAACTCTAATCTTATGGGTTTGTTGTGAGTTTGTTTCTGTTATTGTTTTTGTGTCTTCTTTGCTGCTGGCTAGAAACGCTAAAACAATTGGTGGATTGATGGGGGTGGGGACAGGGAGAAAAAAAGAGGCAAACAGCTCATGATGTGTCTGGAGGAGCTGGGTAGGGTTTAGGTGAAATTGGTGTTCACACATAGTTCCTCATCCCATGGTTTTGCTGTGAGTTTTGTCTCAGCATATGTGATACAGGTAACAGCTCCAGTGTGAGACAGACACTTGGAGGAGGCAGTTGTGTGTATTGGAGGCAGAAATCCTGAATCCTTTCAGGGCGGAAGGAAGCCAGGACTCTACAGTCTGCCCTCCAGCTTTCCTATGGATTTAAGAATTTTGTGTACTGGCTATTGACTGACTATAATGGATACAGTAAGAGAATTAATAGGAGCAAAAATAAAATGAGAGCCATGGCAATTTATTACTTTGGCTTCTAATTTCATCTCTTGAGATGTTAGGTGATTATGAAAGCAGCATTTATTATTATATATTATATAATATATTATATATTATGTGCCCACTGACTTTGTCTAAGCCTGTCTTTTAGCTGCATTTCAGTAACTTGAGAGTTTCTTCCCCTAATTCAATTCTCTGCTGTCTGTGGCTTCTCTCCCTTTGCTTCTCCATTCCCCCTTTTCAGCTTTATCTGTATTTTGCCTGGAACTTCAGAGGCCACAGCAGTTGCTGTAACATCCTAGACAATCTCAGGCCCTCAGTATAGGGACGAGAAACGTGATGCACTGAAGTATTCGTTTCACTTACTCTGTTACAAGACATCACTTGGCTCTTCACACATTGTTTTGGCATAATCTTGACAGAGTAGCTGTATGAAATCCATATCTCCAAACAGACACATAAATGCATTACAGATGTGAGTTTATTAGAGCACATCTGCACCTTTTAATCCAGTACTGGCACATTGAAACTGTGAGAAGTAGTTCCAGCCCTGTCTTCTCTATGATTTAGCAGTGGCTGCAGGGAGGAAGGTTGACAGATCCTTAGGAGGTATAGATCCTCCCTTTTGCACCCTTTTATAGCTGCCTGGGGAACACACCAATCTCGTTCTGGGACAGCTGTTCCTTAAACAGAGTCTTTCCCAAAGGCTTGTGGCTTTGTCCACGTCCCTTATTGATTTTTGTCCTGTTATTTTTCATCTACCCTTGAAAAGGAAAAGAAATCAGTGTAGTACCGTACGAGTCTATGCCTCCAGTTTCTGCATTTCGTCTGTTTTGTACTCACCTTCTCACTGTGGCTTTCAGCTGCAGGACCAGGGAGCAATGATCCTCAGGAAACATTGACTGGAGTTACTTCTGTGTTTCTGATTCTCTCCATAGCATTTCTTCCTGCTCCACCTGTTCAGCAAAGCAGATTGAAAAAACAGCTCCTCAACCTTTTTCTCCTGTGTGATCTCCTTTTTCTTTGCTTTGGAGACTCACTGCTCCAGCCAAGTCCAGCCCTGGGTCCTGTTTCATGATGTCTTAGAGTGAAGAAGGGACAGATGCAGTATGGAGCAGTTTCTTTTTGAGATCACCCTTCCTACTGCTGGTTTGTTCCCTGTGGAAGTTGCCTGTGGAAGAATTCAGAGTAAAATACTCTATTACAGACCAACTATAGTCAGATCTGCTCTTTCCTTTCTAATGTTGTTTCAAAAAATTTCCTTGGTACAACTTTCCATGCTGTATTGTCATTTCTGAGTTCATTGAAACTTATATAGAGACATTTGTTATTCTGCTTTGGCTTTTGCATTTTTCTAAAGTCTGGAACAGCCTGATCCTCATTGTATGGTTTTGATTCATCCTCAAACCACATTTCTTAGGCTGAGCTGGCAAACAAGGGGTTTGAACACAGGAGGGAAGGTTCATCTCCAGTTCTGCAGAGCACACACAGGTTGTGCAGCAGCTTTTGCCTAATTTCATCTCAGTTGTGAGAACTGTTTCTAGGGAAGCCACGTTACCTGGGACCAAAGCCCTGGGGATACAGCTCTGGGACCTGTGACCTGCCTACAACATTGTGTGATCTGGGTTGACTGTGTGGGACCACCAGCAGGGATATTTGTACTTCCTGAACCCTTCCCTAGCTTTGTGTGAAAGTAAATGAGGCAATGGACATGATGGAGCTGTGCTGAGGTGGACATGAACACCATGTTCAAAGACTGGTTACATTAAATATGGCGACAGATGGATAAAAAGAACTGGCATTGTTTAGTCTAGAAAAAAGGAGGCTGAGGGGAGACATGATAAGAGTCTTTAGGTATGTGAAAACTTGCTGCAAGGGGGAAGGTAAACTGTTTTTTATGGCCGAGAAGAAGAGGGCAAAAATAATGGGCTTAAGTGTCTGTAAGGGGAGCTTGGATTAGATATGAGTAAAAAGCTTTCTGTCTGCAAGGATATTTCATCTTGGGACTAGACTGCAAGGCAGGCCATATCCATCACTTAAGAAGAAGGAAAACTAGGAAAGGTTTGTGCACAGCTACTCCTGCTTGTGATGGGAGATGGCCCCTTCCAGCATTGTTTTTTCTGATTTTGTTAGGGCACATCTATTCATGGAAGCACAGGGAGACCAGAGCTTGTTTTACCTCTGCTCTGAATCGCTGGACATGGCACAGGCCAAGTCCCACACCTGAGTGGGTACACTGGGTAAGGAGCAGCATGTTCACTCCCATGCTGGACATACCATCCTGTTCTCACTCTGATTTTGTTTCAGTGGAAAACAAAAACTGCAACCATGCCCAGGAAAAATACCAGCAATGCTTTAAAGTTGGGACTAATTAGTAGTGCCAAATGTAACAGGAGTTTATAGCCCAGCATCACCTAAAGAGTCCAAACTGCCCCTAGACTGAACAGTTTGAAGGCAGGAGTTATGTTTCCCTTTCATGGCTCTGCAGTGCTGGACACTGGTTACTGCAGGGGGTCCTAGCATTGCCATTCACCACCACAGGACTATGGGCAGACTTCAAGTTGTGAAGCAAGAAGGAAAGAAAGGATGCCTGTTAATCAGGAGGTGACAAGCAGAACGCTTGGCACTATTACAGTAGTACGTCTATTACGATAGTACCTTTTTTTTTCTAAGGGGTTCTGGTGTGACATACAGCATCTTGTTAAGTCTCATTTTGTGCTTTTCTGTATTTTAGCACGCTGTCAGTTTTAACCCCAGTGCTAGGCATGTGCTGTATATACTTAGTACAGAAAAAGTGTTTTCATTTGCTTTGCCATCTCTTAGCTCATTTTAATTGTTTGGAACAATCATTATACAGAGGTATCTGCTAGTCATTAGGGTGAGTTAATAATGAGGTTTAATTATGTGTATGGAAACACAGTGCTTTGCTGGGAACTTGCTTGAACCACTTAGATTTTGTTTGGACATGTTTGGTCTGTAGCATGGATGAGATATTTCTGCTGTGGCCCCCAGTATCCACTCACTGGATTGTCACAGCCACCTGGATGCTCTCTGCAGGGTGATGTTCTCTGAAATGGTCACAGAAACTGCCCCTTGCTTTGGTGTAAAACCTGACCTTGGGCAGGCTGTTCCCAAGCTGGTTATGAGACCAGATGCCACTTGAGCTCCTGGTGTCTCCTGGCAGATGCTCCTTATGGTGCTGCAGAACCCTCACACCCACAGCTGGGAGCTGTCCTTCTCCGCCAGCGCCATGCCAGGGGCCACATCCAGCCCCTGACAGGACAGGGATGCAGGTCAAGCCCCACTGTGCTCTGGTGTCCATCACTGAGGCTTCAGTTCTGCTGCTACACGGCAGTGAAATCAGAAACAGATTTTGCCTCCTTTGGGTTTCAAACAGGGACTTCAGTCTTTTGGGATTTCAGTGACATACCCTGATCTGCACACTGCAGCTATTAAGAGAGGTGATGGGTTTGTAACACTGCACTCTCTGCTAGAAAGGTTATATCTGGCTTTGAACAATTAACATGTGATGTAATTAACTTTTTGTTATAATATACTTTCTGCCTGGCTTTGGGAGTTAACCTCATGGTTTTTCAAAGTATTCTGCATAGGAAATGTTGCTATCAGACTTAAAAATCTGTTGAAGAAACCTAAAAGAAAGTTTTAGGTAATTTAATATTTCTGTGAAAAGAATTCCTAAAATCTGCCAAATGCAAAAGTGACCCTTGCTTAAAATACAGCTTTAGGAAATAGTTTAACTACTGTAAATCTGTGAATAACAATTACAATTTTAATATATTCCTTTGCTTATGTCTCACAAGTGTTTTATATCTAGGTTCCTTCAGCCCTTAAATACAATGTAACTCAACTTTATATTAATTAGCAGAGAGGTGAAATGTTTGAAATCTAAGTATCATCCATCCACTGACTTTGGTATTTTTCCTAACCATATTTTTCTCTCCCTCAGACTACGATGTCTGTGCTGAAGCTCCTTGTGAACAGCAGTGCACGGATAATTTTGGGCGAGTCTTATGCACTTGCTATCCTGGATACCGCTATGATCGGGAGAGGCACAGGAACAGAGAGAAACCTTACTGCCTGGGTGGGTAGATGAGCACGTTGAGCTCCTCCCTGGTCAATGGTTTGGCTCCCTTGGGTCTTTTAGGAGTCAGTTTGGATCTGAAATTTTTCTTATTCTCAATATAATTACAAAAGAAATGTGGGGGTTAACTATGTTTAGAATTGAGAGATCTAGATGCCCCTGAAATTATTAGGAGGTATTACCTACAACAAAACATACACACCCAAACACTTTGAAGTGGTGGGCTGATGTAATTTTTCCTTTAATTCCTTCTGCAGGTTGTGAGCCATATTTGCTGAATATTGAAGCATTATCACCAGGCCTAATTACTAAAACTAGTCCTTGGGGTTTGATTCAGATTTATAATTCAGGACTGGTCATTTACATGTGGTCCCGCTGTGGCTAGTCCTGCCCTGGCCTGCATGGTTTGCTGTGCCAGGGAGCCAAGGTTTGCAGGATTGAACTTTGCTTGTGTGCTTTTCAATGCAAGGAGTCTGTAAAACAATGTTCATTGATAAAATGCCTGGTGTGTTAATAATAATAATAATAGTGCAGTTTGCCTAGAGCTCCAGACCAAAGACTCCAGCTTCAATTGCGGTGCTCCAATTACTTGTTTGTTTAACCACAAAATCTCTTTTTACCTCTAAAGGAAGTCTTTTATTGTGTTGGAGGTCTGAAACCTCCAGCTACAGGGCATTTTTAATTTCTGCTTCTCTCCAGATATCGACGAGTGTGCCACAAGCAACGGGACTCTGTGCTCTCAGATCTGTGTCAACACCATGGGCAGCTACAGGTGCGAGTGTCACGAAGGCTATGTGCGGGAGGAGGATGGCAGGACATGCACCAAAGGAGATAAAGGCAGGTGCTAGTGCAGATTAAGTGTCCTGGGCCAAATGGATGTCAAAAGGCTTGGTCTGTCATGAAGAGGAACTGCTCCCAGCGCTACACTTGGAGCTGGGGGTGCAAAGCTGGGATGTAGCTGATGCTCCTGGGGTAGCTGGGCTCAGGTGTTCACTGGGCACCTGTGGAGCAGCCCTGCCAAACTCTCTCCTCCAACGCACAAGTACACTGGAGGATGTGGAAGGCACCTTCTCCTAGGGAGGTAGAACAGCTGAATAATGAAATTTACCATTACAGCTTCAGTTAGATCATTCCTGCTGGATCCAGTTGCTAAAATCCACAGTTTGCTCCAATCCAGGCTACCAACCTGGATTATAACTTTTTTGTGGTCCAGAGCTAAGGAGACATAGGAAAAAGCCTTACCAGAAGAGCCTTAAAAAATTTCACTGAGTCCACCTCTTAATTAAATAATTCCAGTAACTTCAATGTGTATTTACACACTCACATCTGAAATTAGCAAATGGCCCTGGGTTGGATGGCTAGTGCCCCTTGGCTCTCAGAAAATGTGGGCTTGGGGGTCCAACACATTTTCCAAGCCTTGCTTAGATCAACTTCTAAATTACATTGACTAAGACCAAATGCTGCTGACCTGCAATTATGTCAAATTGTGTGTCCTGTGGCTGGGGCCTTTTTTTTTTTTTTTAAATGAAATGTGATGGGAAAGGGATAAATGTAAGGGCGTGTTCTTGCATCTCACTGTTGGTTCAAAGTGTATATGTGTGCTGTGTACAAATTATTTTAAAGGTTTTGACCTCATCCCAGTTATTAAATTACAGCACTTAGAATGTTACAGAATAAATATTGATAGGAAAATTTAAAAAGAAAGGAGGAAGAGAACAGAGCCCTGGGAAAAAAACCCCAACAACTTTTGATGAATGGTAATTTACCACAGGTTCATCAATTAATGCCTGAATGTGGTATCACAGGGTGATCCAAATCCCACTGGATGGCCAGAACAATTTATAATTTTGATTTTCATCTGAAAATGTGTAAGTGGAGCCACTCCATTAACTTTAATAGTTCCTTGTAGTTTTTATGGTTTTTTCCTTATCAGAGTGTGTGTGTGCATGTATGTGATAAATAGCCTAGATAATCCCCCTACAAATAGGAGGATTTTTTTTAACTTTTCCTCTGGGTAGTTCAAATTTCTTTATACAGTAATGTCCAAAGCATTCAAGATAACCAAACATTCAAAATATTCAAGGCTACAGAAATTATTCTACTCTTTGAAAACCACCATTTTTACACTGAATGTACACGGCACATAAAAATGTCAGTTCCAACAGATAATCTGGAATGAATTACCCACGATCTCTCCAGATACCTCTCAAATCAGCTATGCGAAGTAAAGAAGGATGCCTTCTGGTCAGTTACCCCGCTGTACGCCACATAAATGTCACGAATTTTCAGACCCCTGGCGAAAACGAGGAGCCGTGTCCGTAAGCGGTTCCGAGGAAAAGGGTTGTGTCAGGAACCAGCTGTAGTGACGCTCCACCCCGCGGCCAGCCCCAGCCCTGCACCGCGTCCGTGCCGGCGCGGCTGCCTAATAAACACATCATTTGCTTTTCATCGCAACCGGAACATTCACGTTCTATTTTAAACTTCAGTGTGAGAGGCAACAACACGCTACCCCTCTCCACTTCTAACGAGGGTGCATGTTTTCCGGGAGATACAGCCGTGTTTTCATCATTCCATGCCCGAAGGATGCAATTCAGACATTTTTTTGGCTCTGTAAGTAGCCGTAATGTGGTCACTTTTTTTGGCTCTGTGAGTGGCTTGACAGAGAGCTCTGCGTTGGTTAGTGGATGCAAGTGGAGGGAGCATTTTTTCTTGCACCCACAGTCCCATTTGATGGAGACAATACAGCTACCCATGCAGAAGCAGTCAGATGAAACCATCTCAGCAGGATGAGCCCAGATAATACAACACAGATGATCAGCTCAAGAGCCTCCATGTGAAGACCGCCCACAGAAGAGCTCCCGCAGAGCTCTCCCCTGCCAGCATCTCCTCCTTTTCCAGCATCAGCAAGGCATGGGCTCTGAGCCCATACACAAAGAAAACACATCACTCCCCCAAGTAGATCTCTTAGCAATAAGTGCCACAGGGCTCACCCAGCACCTCACCAAGACTAAAACAGTCCCATTATGTGTAAGCTAGACTTTGTGTTCTGAGAACCTTTAAAAAATGGGGCTGCTTTAAGGCTTCTTCAAAATAACTTCCGTTTCCTTGTGCAGCTCTGTGCAATGGCAGCAAGTCATATAAGTGCCTTGCTCAGTGCTGGCCCAGCTAACCCTGGTAGGCGACCTCGCACCATGTGTGGGTGGCTCCATCTAATGGCCTTTTGCCTCTGCCGGCCTGTCCTAGGTGACTTCTGGCTTTGTCCACACTTTATTCTGGCTTTACTCATAGTTTGGTCCTGATACAGGGTTGGATGGGGGTAGAGCAAATGTTTGATGGATGACTCCTTCCCTGGGCAAGTCATCACCTCTGTCTGGTATGAGTTAGGGGGATTCCGCCTCTCTCCTGAGATGCAGCTCATGCTTGATCATACAAGGATCTTGGACTTCTTCCTCTGACAAGTCCATCCAGCCTGCTTCGCAGAAATCTCACTAGTATGACATTTCCCAAACATTAGCTGATCCCCCCAGCATTCATCTCCATGGATTGTTACAGCCCTGTTTTATCTGTACTTGTCAGCCCCGTGTGTCACATTCTTCAGGAAGATAAACTGGGTTTTATAATGAAACATGAGGCCAAATTCACCACTTCTTAATCTGCATATAATTCCACAGATTCTGGTGGGATTGCATTAGGTTTCCAATAGCAGACGCTCTGGCAGTTTCTCCCCATAATTGTGTGTTGCTTTCAGCAACATTTCTTAACACAATGATAGAACTCATTTGGTGAGATAGCTATTAAAAGAAATTTTTGTTGAGACTAGTACAAAATCTAGACTTTATGGGTCTTTGAAAAAGAAAGAAAAAAAAGTTGGGTGTTTTTTCTAATGGCTCCATATACATTCCTCTGTAACTCCTACACAGGTCCAAAAATGGGCATGTCAAGACACTGGGGTTTGTTTTCTAAAGGAAGATGAAAAACTGGAGAGGGAGGAAGAACACCACAATAACTGACTTGTGGTCAAGAGCAAATTTATTTTACAGAAATGTAAAGTAGTGTCTTCATTACAGCACATCAATTCCCTCTTAAGGAAAAAAAGCCCTGCATGGTGCAGATTATTTCATCTACAAGAGAAAGGTTTATGGGCAAAGAGGTTTTAGAGGGAATCAAAGGCAAAATGATTAGCATTAGGAATACAGGAGAGAATAAGGGAAGCAGCGTATGCTGTGTATTCTGGTACCTTCACAAAAATGCTGGAGTTCCTCTGGGAGGTCTTGTAACTGAATAGTCTTGGATCCAGGATAGCTGAAATTTGGTGAAATTCTATTCTGTGCTGTGTAGAGTCCATTGGAAAACACCAAGTAGTACCATCTGGACTTAAATTTTGAGCCACCTGAACACTGCACAGAAAGCTGATCAGGTACCAAACCTGTGCTGGGGAAAGAACTGAGAAGCTCAAACAGCAGTGTGTGCTTGCTGCCATAAAAATGGTAAATAATATGTGTAATATAGTAAGGCTGTTGGAGTGCAGCCATGGGAACAGGCAGTTCATAACTGGGGAAATGACCCAAGCCTTTGTGTCCCAACTTTCCGATCAGTTCAGTACTAATAGCTGTCTTAATGCTCCTGGTTATTCCAGCATCTTGCCCTTACATCTCTCTCCTAACTGATTAGCAGTTAGGCAGTATTAATTTTTGTCTTCTAAAATCAAGCATACCTTATATGTCATTATAGCAAATTGAATAAACATACTGAAAATCAGCCTTTCCTAAATATGTGCCTAGGTGGTCCATAGATGACCATGGTTGCATTCTTCCATACTGGACCCTGCAAATACTTAAAGTCAAGTAGCACATAATATTTTTAGAATTAGAAACTTCAGGGTTCATTTTAAAAGATGCAGATGTTTCAAAATCAATACACATTTCCGAAAAGATAAAGGGCATTTAAGGGTGTGTCCAAGAGACAAATGTAACACAGTAACTCAGCATAATGCAGTTGATCCTTTTGGAAGACTCTGAAGATTCCCTGGCTTGAACAGGAGCACCTGCAGAGTTTTTCTATTTTTTTTTTGTGGGGACATGCTCTGAAAGGTCAGTGTTAAAACATGCTCAGCAACCCTCCCAGTTAACATATGCAAAGCCTCAATTGACTTGATATTTCTCAGCAATATTGAAGTGAAAAAAACTCACCTAAGAGTTTGCCAGTATGTGTCACCCTGTGGTTTGGAAACCAGATTTGTCTTTAAGCAGACATCTGTTACAGCAATGCTTGTTTGCTTGCAATGCAGAACTGCTTGACTGTGTATGGCACTGGGAAAAGGACAAAAATAACGTTTGCAATATCTCTCACAGTTTGAATAATTTAACGGATTCTTGAAAAGATCCTATTCATGCATAGTATCAGCAGATGTGACCCTTCCTCTTGTGTGGATTTAAATCCCTGTCATTAATCTCAATCCCCATCTCTGCTCAGGCTGATTCCATCGCATGGAGGATAACCCAATATGATAAAGAGCAGTTTGTGCAAAATGAGTGAAATAAGCATATTCTGAGGTATTTTACTATAATTTATAGCATGTGAAAATTTGCCCTTCAGGGGACTGTAAATCAGTTCAGATCTATGGGGTTAGTCTATCCTAAACAAAAAGATAAAAGAAGGGGTGTGAACTTTTCCAGGTATTAAACAAATGAATTCTCTGGAGACTGTTAACTGGAAACAGCTGCTTTAAAAATGTGCTCAGAGCTGTCCCTGCAAAGTTTCTCAGCCTTACATAGAAATTCACAGTCAAAGATTTAATAATGGCAGGATTCCCTTCTCTTTTCACAGTCTGGGGAAATATAACAACCTTCAAGTTGCTTTTGCTATCACTTTATTAATTTCTCTCCTTTGGATCTTTATATTTATAGTGGAAACTGCTTTCTTTCAGCTGGGCTTTCTGAGAAATCTGAAAATGTGGCAAAACCAGGGACATGCTGTGCCTCTTGTAAGGAATTCCATCAAATAAAGCAGACGGTTTTACAGCTGAAGCAAAAGGTATGAACACTGATCTCTCATGTCTTTACCAGACCTGCATGTTTTACAACAGCTGAGGTTAATTGCTATGTTTGGAGCTGCCACTGACATGTGGTTCTTGTACATACAAAGAGGAGGGCAATATATTTTAAAATCATGTAGGAATGGCATCTCTCCTGTGTGCTCTTATACAACATGTAAGCAGATTGCTCCCCAAGTTCATGGAGCTGTTTTACCAAGCTCGTGCTAACAGAGTCTGACAAACACCCATCCCAGGCTGAGCCCAGGTTTCTTGGCAATCTGTGCTGGCTTGAGCTTTTAATTCACTCCAAATGCACAGGATTTTGGACATGGTCCACCTTCAGATTAAGCACGTGCATGACATTTCATAGATGCAGGAACACTATTCATTAATAGTATGCATACAGGATTTTGCCAAATAGGTGTGGGACTAAATAGAAATATCACTAGCTTTAAATATAACCTTTCCCTTAAAAAAGAAAATCCCTCAGTCACAAACCTTTTTTTTTTTTTTTTTTTTTTTTTTTTTTTTTTTTACCTATTCCCTTTCAAGTAGAGAATAATGCCTTTAGAAATTTTTCCTGGGCTTTAATTGCTCACATATGTAGCTTCCTTTTGCACTTTAGTGGGATTGAAATAATGCGAAGACACAGCCTCAGATTTGGAGAGCCATATGCAGGGATGCAGGTGTAATGGCTTTTCTGGTGACATCTCCTTTGAACACTGAGGTTCTCTCAAATTGAAGCTCCCTATAGGAACATTTTCAGCAGTTCATGCTGACAAGCTGTAATTATTTCACCCAGGGTACTCAATTAATTTCTTTCCATTGTGTCAAAGCACAGTTTGGTGTATTTACTTATTGCATTTGATGTTAGTCATTTAATATTAGGAAGAAAGAAACCTTCCTCATTGAAGTGAAATCCACTAAGGTTGAAATACTCTCTATCTCCAAAATCTCAAAACATCATGTATTCCTTCTGAATCAGTGTGAACACAAACATGGAAGAGACAGAATTTCATGTGTGATGGAAATTCTGTTTTTCAAAAAAATGGTAGCAGAGAGGTTAAAAAAGGATCCGTGCTTTTGAGTGGCTGTTTTTCCAGCTGTTGTCCATGATGCTGAGCAGGCTCACACTGACCTCCAGGGAAGGATCTGGGGGTCACATTGTTGGCCACATTGTTTTCTTGAGAATTGATTGATGGAATTAATGGAAGTTTTTTGTGTCTAACTTCTGCTGTTAGATGCTTGTGTTCAAAACTCATTCCAAGAAAATTCAGACCATTAATACCTGTCACTGTAGGCATTTGTACAGTAGCTGTGGACAAATTAAGCAGCTCACTCTTGCTTCATAGCTGTGTCCTGTCATAGCCCCTAACTTAATTTTTCCCCCTGTATACCCCTAGTGAGACTTGATGGACTTGGCATCCTCAGAGGGACCCCACTGGGTTGTGCTCCACACAGAAGGAGCTGAAAGAGAAGGTTCCTAATACCCTCAGCAACTGTTATCCCACAGAAAGGAGAGGTTTTGTCTATGCTGAATGGAGACCTGGCCCAATGGTGCTTCTCTGCCCAGGGAGACATCAACCCTCATGTTTCACCAACCACTTCCCATGGCCAAGCTCTCCTGGGGAGGACATCTCTCAATAGCTGTGGTTGAAGCTGTTCTGTTTTGCATATAAAAGTTCATTTCTGACTGCCAGGGAGATGGTTTATGAAATGAGTCTTCAGTCTTGCGGTTAAGGCTTTCAGATTTTATGAACTTTATTCAAAATTGTGGTTAGCAGAAAAGCCTGTCATCCAATGAGATGCACTGTCCTGATAGACTAGAGGTTTGTGGGCAGTCCTAGGTTGATCTAAGACCTTGACGAAAGGAAGAAGAATGAAAAGCTGACAAACTGGGGGAAAGATATCTGGCTTGCTGATACACAGCCAACAATTAAAAAGAGAAAAAACCAAGTAAGCCTGATCCTATTGTACAAGATTTGTTTAAACATCTTAATTAGAAAGCCATGTTCCACACCACTCCTGACAAGCACTGTCCAATTTTAAAAACCACAGACCTCCTAGAAACTATGCAAAACTCTAAATGCAGCATGCAAGACAGCACATGGAAGACTTGTTTCTAGAACAGCCTTTCTTTAGAATTTACCCTTGCTAATATTTGCATGCACATGGGGGAAGAAAAACCCAAAACATTATTTTCCAATGGCCATTAGCACTCAGAGCTGTAGATGCAGAAAGCCAAGGTTACCCTGGGCTAGGATCCTGGTTCAGTTAAAAGGTGAAACAGAAATTAGGCCAGTGAGTACATCCAATAGCTAAGAAGATGTGAGTCAACAACAAAAACACGTGGTTTGGCCCAGTGCATGTAACAACCATTTTCTGGCCAGAGGACACCAAGACCAGGGAGCTAGACCAGAGCCTGGGTATTTTGGCACTCCTAGTGTGTACTTCAAATCCATCTGAGTCAGTGGGGAAGCATGCATAGATGCTTTCACAGCAGCTATGTGATTTCTTTTCTAATTTACTCAGTTGTTACAACAGCCTGGCTGGCAGGAACAAGTAAATATTTAAGCATCAGAAGAGAATACACTTCCAAATCCACTTCATGATGAATCTTTGTCACTAAATGCATGTTTTTACTCCAGTCTGACCATTTTCAGTATAACCTAAAGAGTATTCATGGCTGGGTCTATGTACTAAGTGACATCTATTTATCAGCTGATATAGCCATAGATCCCCAGAAGGATATATTTAAACACAAGCTAAAAAGAGGACTTCCATTAATCTGCCACTCAGCTGTGGCCACCTCTAAGGAGAAGCACTCACTGATGGCACTGAAAATATTCTCAAAAAAAACTACTTTAAAAATTTAATACTTTCAGGTAGCCACAGGATTTGACTTTAGGTCTCTGTTTTATCTTGGCAGCATTGGAACTGCAGAGTCCTTAGTTGATTTGCGTCATGTAGTGGAAGTTTTGCACCATGGTCCTTGCAAGCCTTTCCTTTATATCCAGCCAGGAACCTGCTCTAGATAGGACACACTTCTAGGAAACAAAACTTTTCTGACCAGAGCAAGTAGATTCCCCATGCTGGTCCCTGGCCAGCTACTGGATTTTCCTCTTCAGCTCCAGGGGTAGGGTGTTCTGTCCCACAGGGTAGCCCTCTCTGTTCGGTAGCCCCACAGTTTGGTCTGTGCTGCATTGGCTGGGAAGTTGGCTGAGAAAGCTGCAAGGTCACTGGTAAACAAGGCACAGGTTTTCCTTTGAAAAGCAGAGATGACAGCTCACCACACAGCTATAGGTGTGCTGAATCCCCATTTTCTGTGTAAAAAGCAAATTCATAGGAGTGAGAATATAAGAAACACCCTGTGGGACTTCTGTGAAAATATGACCTCATCCAGCCACTGATTTCTGCAGGGGTGGAGTGAATCTACCAAATTCTTGTTAGACTTACATCATGATTCTTAATTTGCCTATACTGCAGTCATCTGGTCTTTGGAACTGCAATTCTCTCCAAAACCTAACTCACAAATGGCTGATAAATCCTTGTGTTCCTGTCATCACATTTTGAGTTCCAGTCTCAAAATCAAACTGGGGTTTTGGAAATACCACCAAGAACTGTCTCAGTATTTCCAACTTTTTTTTTTTCCTGACTTTTTTTTCTTCAGAACTGTTCTGTGCATTCAACCTTAAACTACAAGCAGCACAAACTGCCTTTAAATTGTAATCCTTAAGCAATTACTTGTCTGCCTAAGGAAATTTTCCCAGGTCAAGTTGGTACTGCAGGTTTATAACACTGTGGTTTTTCCCCGTGCATTACAAACATTAGGTTTCCAGTAATGGCAGAAGAATGTATGTCAAATAATTACAGAAACAGGTAGGAGTCTTAAGAACTGCCCAGCTCAGAGAATTCCAGATAGCTGATGAAAAGCTTTGTTGAATAGCAGGAGTCATGATCTATATTATTCAATGCAGCTCTCACAGGCAAATGTTGCGGAATTCAGTGTCAAATTATCCAATGAGCCAAGTTCATTCAAGAAGCAACAAAGCTCACCCAGGAGTAGGTCTGCACTGCTATAGCTGAAATAGTTTTCCAGTTCAATTTGGCAATGCAAAATCCCTAAGTCTACATGCTCACCAATAATAAAATTCTTTCCTTGCTGCAGACCAGCCTCCTGGGTTGTCATCTCCCTTCAGCTGCCTCTTAAGAGACTAAACATTTGCAGAATATTTCTAAATATGTTTAATTATTAAATATATTCAACTGAATAGATGAATGTTTTGTGGATAATTAAAATTGTAATGGATAATCACACTTTAAACTATAGTGTGCAATTCTACTTGAATTCTCCCTTTATCTTTGCATCTCTGCGCAGAGCAGATCCAGACATCTGATGGGTTAAACAGTGTGGTTACTTTCCAGGGCCAGAGTCACAAAGGATTTAGAGTTCTCATTAAAACCTATGGAAAGTTAGTGGCTTGTGCAGCAATTCAGGACCTAAATATCTGAGCAAATGTTGCCCTGAGAAAGGCAGTAAATGAATAGAGGAAACTTCAAATAAGGAAAAATAAGTTTCCTGAGAAGCAGTAATGAGACTCAAGTTTCTCAGAACGTGTTGCTGTACCTCTCCTGAGTTTCCTCTGTCATCTGTTGGGCAGGCTTTGCAGTACTTCCACAGCGACTTCAAAAGTGAACAGACACACAGAATAAGAATGCTTTTCTGATTATATCAATCAAGGATATGAATAAACTCATTATATTTGCCTGAAATATTTAAATACCTGTTTGTTCACATGAAAGCTTAAATAAGAATATAATATATCTGACTGAACGATGAAGGTCTTACATAGATTTTTTTTTTTTGTCTTGGCAGGTTGCTTTGCTGCCAAATAATGCTGCTGATCTTAGCAAGCAAATCACTGGTGAAAAAGTGCTTGCCTCTAATGCATATATCCCTGGCCCCCCAGGCCAGCCTGGCCAACCAGGCCCTCCAGGTAATACCAGAGGGGTGCAAATGTGCAATAGTGCTAGGACTAGAAAAGTAAACTTCAGTCTTCCAGCATGATATGATTTCATACATTTCATATTTTGATTGATATATTATTATTTGCATTTGTGCTAAATTATAAAAAAAGGAAAAACAACTTCATGGGTGTTATGGTCAGCCTCTGCCAACTCTCTGACATCGTGCATTGTAACTCCATATGTATCTTGGCGTGTAAGCTGTGTTTGTCCTTTATGTGTTAAATTTCTCCCTCTCCCTGGGATATCTCACCTGCTTCAGTGGTCATTTCCTGTATTTTAACCCTGTCTTAAAACATTCTCCATTTCATTTCAGGAATATCTATTGCTTTAGCTCACTGTCAGTAGTAGAGGAAAATCTGTGCTTCCAGTTTATAGGAGTTTGTGCCAACTCTTTTATTTTTCCTTGTCTGATTTCTGAGGGTTCATCTGTTGGTTTTATGTTGTACCCCAGATTGAAAGGAATCTGAAAAGAAAAGTATAACTCCACTCACACCTTCTTTGCTAAGTTACAGATTGAAACAATGCAAAAAACAGAGAGATCCTAAAGCCCAAACTTAATCCAGACACCTCACATCTGGTGGCCACCAATACTCAAAATTTTGCAAATTCTGTTGAATGCAGATCTAATTTTCGGTCAGCAATAAATCCAAGCATTGTGCAGAATTTCAGAAGAATTCTTCCAGAGTACTGGCAAATATTCCTTATGAGGACTGATTTACTCCCTCCTGAACTCCCACCCCCCTTCCCCCTTTTGCAGTCTTGCTTTTTTTTTGAGTCATTATCTCATTTTCTTGAAGGATAAGTATCTTCAGTCTTCAGTTAATCATAAGTGCAAGGACAGTATGTTTAGAAGTTCTGCAACAGACTCTGAAGGGTAGAGTGGGTTGCTTTGCAATCCCTCCAAGGTAGGCCTGACCCCGCAGGTCTTCCACCCACGGGGCTTCCCCTTGACTGAGCTGTCCGAGGTACTGTAGAAATCTGCTCCCTCTAAAACCACCCCTGCTCACCTCCTCTGCTGCCCCCCCAGGAACAGCCCCAGGAAGTCATCACTGAACTTGAGATGTCTCCTTTTGAAAATCCCACCTGTACATATTCAGTCCTGCTGAATGCTTTTTACTCTCTGCCCTTTATTCTCTATGTTTTTCATGTGTCCTCAGTATGAAGAGAAGTGTTTCCTCCTCTAATCGTGAAGTGTTTCAGCTAGCGACATTTTAATGGTCTTTATTGTCCGCAAATGTTGTTTCAGGTGCCTGATTTTCTGGTTTATGTTTCCTACTGTTTCTCTTGAACTAAACATATGTTTTGTTGCCTGAGTGATTCCTAAAAAGTAACATGCTCTGCTGAACCAGCAGAAGCTGAAACTGATGTAAAGCAAAAGGGAATAACAGAGCCTCTTTTGCCCCTAACACATTGGCTATTGCACTGGGCAAAACAGAGGTGCAGCCCCCCACTGGAAAGAGCTTGCTTGTGTCAGTCATGTAGATGCCCATGACCCAAAATTCCCATGAGTTTTCTGAGGCTTTCTTTTTATGAGATATTCCTCAAATATGATTTGTTCTTCTTTGTGTGAAAATGGGGCATTTGTGCTTTTCTTTTCATTCCCAGTCTGTGTCCATAAGCACCCGGCAGACTCAAATTCTTGTTATACACAAGATTTAACTGTTTGGTGGTCATCTCTTGTAGCTACTGTGACAAGGGTTAATGTTGTCTCAGATGGCTGCTGACCTGCAGACACAGATAAATTGGTTGTGTTGTTGTGGATTTGGGTGTGTTAAAGTAACCATCCCGCTGGGTCTTTAAAACTTCTTGCACTGATGAAGTGTCATGAAGGCTTTCCCTGGCAGGTAACTTTTGCTTTTGATTTCAGGGGCTCCAGGACCTAAAGGGAGTCAAGGAGCTCCTGGATTACCTGGACCTCCTGGACAGCCAGGCCCTCGCGGATCAATGGGACCTATGGGCCCATCTCCAGACTTATCGCACATTAAGCAGGGCAGACGGGGCCCTGTGGTCAGTATTCTTGTCTCCTGCTGTGCACTGCACAATTGCCCTTTGCTCCACAACTTCTCACACCCTTGTGAATACTTTCTTTTCTCTTGCAGGGCCCACCTGGCGCCCCAGGGAGAGATGGTAGCAAGGTGAGGAGAGGTACTAATTTCCATAAGATGGGCACATGCACATCTGAAGTGCAGGCTTGCTAGAGAAACCCTACACACTTGTAGTCATACCCTTTTACTACCTCATTACCTTTGTTAAGATGAAAGCATCCTGTTGTCCCACTCCTTCGTGTCATCCTTCTGTTATTTTGTGTTTGCCATTCCTAAAGTCTTGCAAAGAGTCCTGCCAGGCTATATGTCACACAGAAGTGTTTTCTTTCTCTGCAGCTCTTTTGGCTTTTCTATGAAGAAATGTTGATGCTTTAGCCCTTTCCATTCATTGTTAATTCTTCCTGTTCATTGATTCACTTATTACTGTCCAGGAGAAATACCCCACGCTGCTCCCACTAGAATCAGCAGCAATTTCCTTGCATTCCTCCTTCAATTCCTTTTCTTTTTCCAAACAAGCATCAGCTGACGATTCTTGATCTGGGGACAGTAAGTGAGGCAGCAGAAGCAAATGGTGATTTTTTAATTTCCTTTAGTAACAGCAAACTAACTGAGGTGGTATTGATTACAGGGGGAGCGAGGAGCACCAGGACCAAAGGGGATACCTGTAAGTATTCCACACAGGAGGAATTTCCACAACAGAGTGATGTTGACTACAGGTCAGCCAAAAGTTAAAGAAAAAAACTCCTGTGCCAAGATAACAGATAATTTACATACACAGAAAATGTTTTTGGAAACAAAGTAATTACCTGTTTTCATCCCAATGGTTTTGCCTACAAACCTCTTCCTTTGCTGGGTGTGTGACCAAAGGCAGTAGGTGTACCTCTGCTAAGGGTGTCTCTGTGCTGAGACACCCTTAGAAGGCAGAACCATGCAGGGTGCTACTTAGTGCAGTTCAACCTCTGCTCCCAATGGGAATTTGATCCCTGGAACCTTTTAAAATCCTGCCCCTCATCTCTCTCAGATATGGGAAACTATAGGTTTTGAGTTCAGAAGAAGGATCAGGTGAACCTGTTCAAAAAATACTCTGGAGTCCCCAGCACAGGAAGGACATGGATCTGTTTGAGCAAGTCCAGAGGAGGCCACTAAGTTGATTAGAGGGCTGGAGCACCTCTCCTATGAGAAAAGGCTGAGAGAGTTGGGATTTTTCAGCCTGGAAAAGAGAAGGTTTCAGGGTGACCTAACCTGAAGGGAATCCACAAGGAAGATGCAGAGGGACTATTCACAAGGGCATGTAGTGACAGGACAAAGAAATGTCTTCAAACTGAAAGAAGACAAGTTTAAATTAGATATGAGGATATTAGGATATTCTTTACTGTGAAGGTGGTCAGACACTGGCACAGGTTGCCAAGAGAAGCTTTGGGTGCCCCATTTCTGCAAGTGCTTAAGGCCAAGCAGGATAGGGCTCTGAGCAATCTGGTCTAATGAAAAGTGTCCCTGCCCATGGCAGAAGTGCTGGGACTACATGGTCTTTAAGGTCCCTTCCAACCCAAACAACTCTATGATTCTATTAATTCCCTTACGGTATTTTTTCATTGGTGGAGTTGATTTTTAAGAGTGTGCCCAGCAGAGTGTGCTCATTATTAAACAGTTTATTTTACTGTGTGAAGTGAGCTAAAAAGAAATAATGATTTTCTAAAATCAGATACTTTCTGCCTTGCAATTACCAATATATTTAGTAAGTGATGGACAGCAGTGAAGTTACATATTGAAAACACACTTGCCAAATAATAGCAGCCTTAAAATAATTTGTTGATTAATCAGTCTAAGAATGTCATTTCTGTCAGTTTGATAAGCAAGAAGACAAGAAGCCAAGATTAATCTCCTCTATTCCCATGAGGTCTCAAGATATTCTTATGAAGCGAAGGAATTGTTAGGTGACAAAAGGGCTGAGCATCTTGTAAATGTAGGCTCTGTCTGCAAAAACATTTGATTCTTTTGAAAATTGTTTCCTGATCAGAGTTGGTTAAAAAACAGACCATTAGCTTTTGGCAATTGATACAAAACAGAATTTTACTGAACAACCCCTGCTGGAGTAATTCTATCAGCCAGTTTGAAAACTTAAGAGCAAGGTGGGTTGTTTTTAATGGCAGTGCCTTCTGACTGCAGGGCCCACCGGGTTCATTTGATTTCCTATTGCTGATGATGGCAGACATCAGAAACGACATCGCTGAGCTTCAAGAGAGAGTGTTTGGACACAGGACTCATTCATCAACAGAAGAGTTTCCCTTACCTCAGGAATTCACAAACTATCACGACACAGTAGATTTTGGATCCGGAGAAGACTACAAACCACGGGCAGCATCCAGAAACACCAGGATACAGAAGGCAGACCATCCTTAGCTATTCCTACTGAAAAACAAAGCCTCTTTAGAATTCTTCAATATAAAAAAAATGCACTGACAATGTAATATATATATATATATATATATATTATTTCCCATTTTTCTTTCTGCTTTTCCTGAACCATGCTGCCTGTACTGTAGCTTTCCTGGTTCATGGTAGCCTCCTTGCAGAAATTCCATACCGCCAAGCCGGCACTGTGCGTTGTACCTAGACTATCAAAAAAGCCTTCTTAGCATATACTATGATTAAGGCATGCTCTAGCTAATAACACAGACCACAGCATTCCATCTGCCTACTTTGCATTCTATGTCCAAATGACCCAGTACACAATTTTTGCCAGGGACAGAGGGTTAGCTGAACATCATCCGTGAATGATGTTGATAACGAACACCTTGGTCCACAGTTTCTTTATGAATGCAAATAAATTATACCACTAAACTCAAGTCTCCAGCTACTGTCCCCAGGCTTAGGAGAGTGTGAGAAGTGGATCCCTGTTTCACAGCAGAGGCCATCTGTAAGTGAGATGTGTCCTCTATTATGCCTCATCAAGGCAGAAAAAGGCGAATAAAAATACGTTGAAGGGTTAAACAACGGTGCTGCTGCCTGATCAGGAAATTATTTGGCATTGTGTTGCTAGAGTATTGTTCAAAGACAGTCAAAAGATGTGTGTGTCCTAAACTACTTTAGGACACACATAAACACTACTTTTCCTTTACCATTGTCCCACTGCTCACTGTGAAGGCCAGTTAGTTTTCTCAACAGATTCATGTTAGATACATTACACAAAGATGAGCAAGATAAAGGGGATGTTTAAAGCAGGAAACCAAATCAAAAGTGAATCAAGCAGGCTTATTGGCAAGAAAGAAATATATCCCAGCCTTGCAGAAAGAGTCAGTTTCTGACCTCCTGCAGGTGCATGTCTTCCTTGGTGAAATTCTGAAGTCTGAGTGAAATCAAGACCGGTGAGAGGCCTCATGTTTGCAAAGAGCTTCCACCTGTTTTGTTCTTCTGCTGCATGAGACCAACCTAAATGGCTTTCACCAAAGTGGAACACAGAGTGGCAATGTGTTTGGCTGGTGTATGAGGAGTCTGAGTAGGTGCAGGAGTGCACATGACAAAACATTTCAACTGGTACGAGGATGGCTAAGGTGAGGTACTGCACATGGGATCCTATACCTGTGAATGGGGATAAAAGGGAGTGCCCTTTATTTACACTGGAAAATTGGATGCACAAGTTATACCATACCTCATGGATGATGTATGTTGCCATTTCTTTTGGATTACCACAGCTGCTGAGGACTTTGCCATGCTTAGAATATAAAGGAGTATATTAAGCACAAAATTTCAATGTTGTGTCTGTAGCTGCTACTTCTACAGTACCAAACAGTTTACTGTTTGGTAGTGTCCATGTCACAAATGCAAAGAGAAAGTTGTTACTTTGCCATGTTTTTCAGGGCTTGCATGTTCTAGTAGAATACAGGTAAACAAATAAGAAGGGCCTTTTCAGATAATATGTAAAGGTTTGGACTCCATTCCATATTCTCTAGGCCAAAAGATAGTTGGTGTAATCCTGACAGCATCAGTACAGGTCATGCTGCATAAACAGCTGGATGTCTAGACTTTTCCATAGCTTCTGTGTATTGTCTTAAGAGGATGTGTTCATTCCTCTAGCCATTTCCCAATGTCTCACTGCCACTAAGTGACAAGCCAGGGCATTAGCTTTTAAGAACATGAGTGTTCTGTATTTCTTTTCACGTTATATCTGTATCACTATTTACAAAGCAATGCCTAAGTCATGGGGATAGCTGAAAAAAAAATAGTAATCTAACCCTGTGGTTCTTGGGCTTCTCCTCTGCCTGGGAGGAGCTCTGCCAGCATCTGCAGACCTAAGTAATCTTGTGAATCACATAATAAGGGAGACTTGAGGAAGGTACCTGTGTCCAAAAGAGGGATGGTCTTATATGCAGCAGGCTGTAAAAAACCCCAAAGATAGCATGAACTGAGGAGTTTGTGTCTTATTTTCTTAATTTCAAGCAGGCAACTGAGTACAAATTACGTCATATATGAATACGCAATTTTAATTAAGTTAGTTAAATGTCAAATATTGTATTTTTAAATCTAGAAAATTATGGAACCCTTGCATATGTTTACCACTGCACCCTGCTGGATCGGGCTGGTTCCCACTAGAGAATTAGTAGCTGCAGGTTTTTAACCATCAGATACTGAATGATCTAACTTGTGTTAGATGAGTCGCTTCCTACAACATACAAACTAAATACCATTGCCCGCTCCCCACAAGGTGATGTATTCTAAAAAAGGCACTTATTTTAGTTCTAAGTTCTGCTTTTCAGAATAGAGGCACATACCAAATGAGAAGTTCCCACAGTTTGACCATCAAATTCAGGGAGAGGTGATAACTGCCCTGCTGTGTAAAAGTGCTTGGGGAAGAGCTATTGTGAGACTGGACCAGAAAAGCAGATAAAACACATTTCACTGTCAGTAAAGCAAGTTGTCCTACAGATTCATGAATATAAACATAGCACATGTTTACATGCCTTTCTGAATGGAAACCTCAATGACTTCCCTTTCTGGAGCTGGCATCATTGGCTTTCACAGTACTTAAAAAACAAAAGGTGACAGGATTTTTCCTTGGGTTTGCCCTTGTCCTTACCCTCCTCTGTCCAGATTTCCTGCCTCAAAACTGAGTCCCAGCAGCAAGGAGGGGACACTATGGCAAAGACCACCCAACATGACATAGGAATTCCTGCAGCAGGGAGAGTCCCTCTGAGCACAGCTGGCTGGGAAGGGTCAGCCTTCAGTCTGCATCCAGAGATCTATCCATGAGATCTTTGCATGGAACTGTCTCATTTCTGATTACCTGTGTGATAACTCATAAAACATTGTATCAGCAACATTTCATTCAAATTTTGGGGTAAACACATAAAGACTCAGAAAAGTGTCATTTTCTTCAGCATACCCAATGTTTCATAAAGCCAGAGCAGAGGAATCATTTCCAATTGTAAGTTTTGTTACTGGTAGACAGATAAGCCATTGCCTTGCAAATTATTTATTACTCTGTGGCTCCAAAAATAACAAACTCTTCCAAGAATCCAAAACAAGAAAGTAGAAACTTCTAAACTCATGGCTAGTCTCATTACCAGGCTCATGCACATGACAACTTTGTTTCATATAAATGGTATGTATAATTTTATTAGAAAGAAATATTATTTTGATGTTAAGACATCAAATTATAAGCAGAAGGATAATAAAGAATTTGTTATTTTATTAATATTAGAAATATATTTAATGGGAACATTTGCAAGTGTGTAGTGATAAGAAAATTCTGATTGTTAATGGGTTTAACAAAATCATTAATCTTGAGAAATGTTTTTTGTCAACACTGTGCCAAGTACATAAAGGTTTAGTCTTTCTTGCGAAGCTGTAGTTCTGAAACACAAGAATTCCTATATAGTCAGGCTAAATTAGGAAAAGGAGAGGAAAATTGGTTGTAAATGGAATTAGGGTAGTGCCTGGAGTTACTTTTAACATCACAGCTTGCACAGCCGTCTGCCTAGAAGTATTTCAGAGTTAATGTACCAAGTCCCAGAGCAGCAACAAAAGGTGGGGGTGTCCTCTGTTAATTTCACATTTTTAAAAAATCCATGTTTGTTCCTTTTACACATTCCAATAACTATGCTGTTCACTTTATTTATATATGAAATACTAAAATGTGTATAAGATGACCGTGATTTTATGATGTATTCATAATAACAAAGATATTTTTTCTTACACTGTTGGTAGCTGCTTTTTTGTTACACACTGCCCTTTGTCTGAAACACCGTGATGTTGGCTGGAAGAAACAGATGGCAGGAAATCTCCTTACACTGCCTTCTAGCATTTTTCTTGGAGCTGAACAATACTGTCATAGTTCTTTGACTCTGGGGCATGAGCTCTTGGCAAGCTAGGGTGGGTTTCATTCTTTGTGGGAATAAAGCACACAGCCACCTCTGCTCTGTGGATGGATGGTGAATTCTGTGCCACATCAGGGCTACACGAGGCTGGATCCAGCAGCCCCACCCCACGCTGCCGGGTGTACACAGCTTCTGCACAGCCCGGGGATGCGGTACGGGGGACTGGAATTCTCTGGTATCCCGCCACGGGTAATGGGCAAAAGGGGGAACAAGACATAGGCTCCATCAGGCCTTGCCTGCCCCTCGCATGTATCCCGTCGAGCCTCTCCCCGCAGCCCCAGGAGCATCCCGCGGCCTGTGTCCACAGCTGAGGGTCAGCGAGGAGCCCATCTTGCCCCTTCCTCCTGCAGAGCCCACGCTGCTTCCCCAGTGCCTCAAGGGCAGACTCAGGGCTGGCATCACACCGGGCTGGCTGTCATCCCTGGCAGGATCCCACTCCACCACCAGGATCCAGGATCCCCGATACGCGGGTAAATGTGTAAACAAAGTAAAATGAAAGGTATCTATAAATCATAGTGAAACATGGCAGGGAAAAAAAGAACGAAAAAAAGAGAAAAAGCTGGAAATCGTCATAGTAACAACTGTCTTCGGTTTTAGAACATAGATAGTGGAAGTAAGATGTTAAAGACAAAAATCTATGGTTAGCAGATCTAGGAATGAAAAGCTAGACAAAGGAGTTCCCGGTTGTACTGGGGATCCTGCTAGTAGTATTGTTCCGTGACTGTATGTGGATAACAGAACAGAACAGTCAAGAATTTATGGAAAGCGGAATCTCAGTTACTTGATGTGTGCATTTGGGGAAAGCCAGATGGTACTCGTATGACATGATGCGGTCCTTTTACTTTTAAACAGTTACACAACAGTGTATAACAGTCAGACATTTTAAAATCTGCCTGTTTAATTGATTTACATCCCATAGTTTTAAAAGAACTAACAGAGGACCGCCGGGACACTGGATCGCCGCGGTGCGGCTCCTTCGCGCCCGCAAGCACCTCCCCGCTCCGCCGGGGCTGTCCCGGCTCCCTGTCGCGGTCACACGTCCCGGTGGGCGGCCGCGGGCTGAACTCCATGAGGAAGAGCAGTGCCAGCAGGGCGAGGGAGGTGATCGTGTCCCTCTGCTCAGCATGGAGCGCTGTGTCCAGTGCTCCTGAGCGCGAGAGAGACGTGGAGCTCCTGGAGCCGGTCCAGTGGAGGTGGCAAAAGTAATTAAGGGGCTGGAGTATCTCTTATGAGAAAAGGCTGAGCGAGCTGGGCATGTTCAGCCTCCGGAGGAGACGGCTGAGAGGAGACTCATCAATGTCTGTCAGTATCTGCAGGGAGGGGTCAGAGGATGGACCAGGCTCTGCTCGGTGGTGCCGAGCAGTAGGACACGAGACAACGGGCCGAAACTGGTGCACAAGAAGTTCCACTTGAACAGGAGGAAGAACTTCTTTATTTGTTCGGGTGACCGAGCACTGGAACAGATTTCCTGGACAGGCTGCGGAGTCTCCCTTATCCGAGATACTCAGGAACTGCATGAACGCATTCCCGTGCCGTGTGCTCCAGGACGACCCTGTTCGAGCAGGGAGGCTGGACAAGGTGTCCCCCCGTGCTGCCTGTCCAGCCTGACCCGTTTCGGGACTGCGGGACTGTGTGGCTGTGACTACAGTTCCCGGCGCGCTGCGCGGCTCCCGGGCGCTGCCGGGAGGCGGCGGCGGCGGCCGGGGCGGTCGGTCGGTCGGTCGGTCGGTCGGTCGGTCGATCGGCGGGATGCGGCTGTCGGTGGCGGCCGCCATCTCGCATGGCCGTGTGTACCGGCGGCTGGGGCTCGGCCCGCGGTCGCGCCTGGACCTGCTGCGGAACCTGGTGACAGCGCTGGTGCGGCATGAGCGCATCGAGACGACCTGGGCGCGGGCCGACGAGATGCGCGGCTACGCCGAGCGGGTGAGCGGCGGCCCCGCGGCGGGCCGGGCCGAGGGGCGGCGGGCGGTCGAGCCATCCTGACCCAGCGATCCACCGCCTCCTTCCTCACCCGCCGCCTCTTTCCTCCCCTCAGCTCATCGACTACGCCAAGCGGGGGGACAAGGACGAGCGCGCCATGCGCATGGCGGATTTCTGGCTGACCGTAAGTACTCCCCAGCCCCACATCCGGCCCGGCCCGCCGCGGAGCCGGGGCTGAGCGTGCCGCCCCGCAGGAGAAGGACCTCATCCACAAGCTGTTCAAGGTGCTGGCGCCCCGCTTCCAGCCGCACCCCGGCAGCTACACGCGCCTGCTGCAGATCCCGAACCGGGACGAGATTGACCGCGCTAAGATGGCGGTGATCGAGCTGAAGGGGAACCCGCTCCCGCCGCTCGTCCGCCCGCGGCGCGACTCGGACAAGACGCTGCTGAACCAGCTGCTCAAGGGATACCGGCAGGACGCGCAGCGGGCGGCCGCCCCCCGGGGCACCCCCGTCTAGGGGCCCGCCCTGCCCTGAGCGGGCTCCCGGGGAGCTGCCCACGCACCAGCCCCGGGGGCACGGGAAGGGAAGATGTGGCAGGAGGGCTGCAGGGTGATGGAAGTTGCCCTGGCGAGGGCTGAGTTTATTGGCTGCTTCCAGTGGTTTGGATAGGGACTCAGCAGGAGAAGGAAATCAAGCTAGGAGCTGTGATGATTGATATTTTCTGTGTAAATAAACTTTGTTCAGAAAGTCAGTTTGCTTGTATTTGAGTTGTATTCGGAGAATAATTTAGGTCAGGAAAGTCGGGTGAAGTTGTCAAATCCAGTTGTCAAATCTATGACCAAACACCACCGTGTCAACTAGACCATGGCACTAAGTGCCATATCCAGTCTCAATTTTAACATCTCCAGGTGTGACTGGGACTGTGACTCCACCACATACTGGGCAGCTCATTTGTGAGCTTTCTGTGAAGAAATTTTTCTTAATGTCCTACACAAACCTTCCCTGGCTCAGCGTAATTCCTCTGCTTGTAAATTAATAGCTTATTCCAGAAAAACGGGTTTGCTAACAGTGTGTTCTAGGAGCCAGTGTTTAGCATTTCAGGGTGGGAAGTTTGGTGAGAAGTAAGGTACTTCCGCTGCTTAAAAAGCACTGAATGCAAATAGGATGGTAACACTGAGCTAAGTACTATAAAGAGACAAAAAAAGAAACTTGTCTTATTATAAGGTGGTAACATAGGCATGAGTCATAGTAATTTAGCAAGAGCTTGACAGACACCCCAGTTTCAGAGGCAGGATTGCAAGACATCTCTATTACTCTATTGGAACAAAAAGGGGGAGTAGTAGAACTTTGTCAGAGTGATACAACTACTGAGCAATAAGAATCTTAATTTGTTAGCTTTGTCTTTAATTTCAGGCACAGCTAGTACTTGAAAGTCTTAGCTGTAACTTTGAAGTGGAAAAAAAACCCCGAAACAAAACCAACCCAAACAAAAATTCAGAGAATACTCAGTTGGAAAGGACTTCAAGAATACCTGGCCCAGTCTTTCTTGGCAAAACAGTGGAACCAGTGTGGCTTCCTAAATCTTTTTGCATTTCTTCCTCCCAAGTTTCACAAACTTAAGAGATTTAAACAAGTGGCCCTGTGTAGCAAGCTAATTGTATGGAAAGACAAAGAACCCCCATTATCTATTCTCTCTTCAAGACACTTTTCTGACACAGTACCATTCTGTTTTAATAAACACCAGTGAGAAATTAAAGATGGGTGGTACTGCTTAAGGAAGAAGAAAAAACAGTCAAACTGCTACAAGGTCAGTGTTCAGACAGACTGGAATCTTTATGTTGCAAATAACCTTGAAATTGTTCTCTTTGCAGTTGACTGTATTCAGATAGATGTTTTCTGAACCAAACTGTTGCACAACTTGCACATTATTAAAAGTCCGTGCTGAGGCGTAAACAAAATACAAAAATACCTTTAAAAATACTTAATGAGGGAAAACAAGTCACACTCCCGTCTGCTTGACCTTAAGTTATCTTGAGTTTACTAAAGTGCAAAAAAGCTAGAAGCTTCTAGTTAAATTGGCGGAAATCCTTGATACATAGTTTTTTTTGTGTACAAATGCTTTTTTTGCAGTATCTGTGTGAACATTAGGGCAACTAACAAAGCATTCATCATCTCACAAACACAGTGCGTAGTCCTTCTTAATTCAGTGCTATTATGTGTCCCTGAACATTTTATAAAATTGTGGAAGCTTCTGCCATAAGAGTGGTTGTCCTGCCGGTCTGTCTTGTACTCAGGTGGGTCAGGCTTTCAGTTGCCTGTAGAGGAAAACAAAAGGGAAATTCACAGTTTATATGGGAAATCTGTCCTTATTATTCCATTTTGTCCTGGCTGCCAGCATCAGGCTGCCTCCATTGCCCTTATTGTTGGGGTCTTTTCTTTCTGGTGGTTGTTGTTGAACCCCACACACTGCTGGGAACCTACCCCCTGGGCCCTTGAAGGAGGTTCCCTCTCATGAGTTCTTTGCNGGGCTTTCTAAAACACACAGAAAACACTCCCTGTGCCCTGGATTCCGACACTTGGAGCCACACACAATGTCCAATGGTCACTTACAACCACACACAGATCCAGTGGTCGCTTCTGTGTACTGTCCTCTTCCAGCCCTGGAACCTGGATGCTTACCTGACAGCAGCTGTGAGACTTCGGTACCAGTCATTGATCTCTTGTTGGTTGCTGGACATCAGCAGCAGTGTCTTGTGTGGAAACGAAAGCTGAAAGACAAGCAGAGTCTGTGGCATTCCTTGCCAAGGCAGCAACTGCAGTAAAAGGAAAGTCATCATCACTGAATTCAGTCCCTGCATGCTGATTTTTACCCTTTTTCTTCCCCAACAGGAAAATTTAGTCTTAATATTGAGAAAAGCCAGAGACTTTACAGTACAGAACAAGTGCCAGTCTTGTTCATAGTTTCCAGTAATAGTTGACAGCTCGTTCTGACTAGTTTGGAGGAGAGCAATTAGAATTCTCAGCAGCTCATCCAGTTTTCCACCATATTCCAAGATGTCCCTAGGGGTCCTTCCACTACCATCATCTACAGGTCACAGCTTGCTCAAAGAGTTCTTTGTCACAGCTCACAAGAAAAGAGCTAACACGGCCCCAGGTGCAACCTTGGAAGAACTGACCTTGAAACGCCTACAGAAGAGTCTGGTCCCTGTCAAGGAATCTGCAGCCCTCAGGGAGTTAGATGCACAACATCTGTTGTAATAACATCCACATCTTTTTCATTCTCTGTTTTTCTACATGCTCAGTCTGTAATCAGTGTAGTGCTATGTATTCATTGTCACATGAGTGTGGGGCTGCCCCTCAAACCTGTGGCTCTGATGAGGGCATTTCAGAGTCCTGGTGGGGCCCCCTTACCTGAGCTAAGTGAAGCAACCAGCAGCCTGTAACCCCAGAGTGTGCATGAGGTTCCACGCCATGAAAGGAAAAGTACCTGCATCACTCAAGAAGGGAAGGGTTGTCCTAACTCAGACTTGCTCACTGCATTTTGTCACCACTGTCATCATCTCGGTCCTGCTGCTGCTGAGACAGCTGGAGACCTGCTTACAGCTCTGACTCCAGTGGCACTTCTGCCTGGCACAGGTGGGAAGACTTACACTGAGGAGCCCTCCCTGGCTCCACGTGTGGCCAAACACTTTATCCACTGAGCACTGGTGGAGTGGGTAGACAGCCTGGCAGGACAATTTGTTGGAGTTCAGCGGGTGCAGTGGGTGGCAGGGCTTCGCTGCGATGAGGATATCAGAGAACAGGAAGAACATCCTGCGCTTCAGTTCTTCTCCCTTTGAAGGCACCACCAAAAGCCAGCCTTCCCGGATATACCAGCGCCCTGGGCATGCCGGGGAAACAGAGACAGCTGTGAGATCTGAGGGAGGGTGGGCAGGAATAAAAAGTAAAGGATATAATGAGACAAACAGGAATACAGGGTGAGCCACCCTTGTAGGTTGCTGTGTTCTACATCAATTCCAGCCACTAGAAGGCACTGGATGTCAGCTGGGTCCAGCCCACCAGCACAGATAACACCCGTGCGGAAGCAGTAACCAGCCCAAAATGTTTAGTATATGAGGAGCAGCTGAAGTTGTTATAAATCTGCTATGTTAATTAAGAGTATATTATCATATGCAAGTCTCTTCAAAGTGATCAGAACAAAAACACGGTTTGAGAACAATATGCATACCCTTAAATTAACATAAACCTTCAGAAAACACAACATGAATTATCTCAAATTTTGTTGCCCCATTGTTTGTTTTTAGTGGTATAACAGAAGCTAGCTTCAGCTTTGAAAACTTACCATTTTTCCTTACTTTGTTTGTGTGTGCTAATTAAATAAATAAACTCAAAAAACCCTCCCAAAAACAAAACAAAACCATATTTCACAGGTCATCTAACTATATACAGACCTGCAGTAGCCAAGAGACTACTGATTGCAGATTACTGTTCTAAGGAGAAGGCATGAAAGGAGATAGAAAATTAGGAAGGTCTGAATAGGCAACCTTATCAACGTCTTTTGCAGAACAGAGTCCAGTGTCATCCACCTGTGAAATTAACTGTGATAAAACAAGAGGAAAAGAAAGCAGGAGGGAAATAATCAAAACAATTTGATAAGCCTAGCTGTAAGCAGCAATTTAAAAAAATTAAATAAATTAAATAAAGCAACACTTCTTACTAGGATTATTGTGGAAGACAGCCATCAACTCATGGGAACTGTGAGGACACCTGTCAGTAAGATTATTTATAAAAATGTAAAGCCATAACAAGGTATTGCCACCTGATCTTGTTTAGGAAACATCTGCTAGGTAATTTCAGCCACACTTTCATGCCTTAGCTTCTGCATGAGCTATTAAATACCTTTTAGAAAAAAAACCCACAGTATTGTTTTCATTATGGATTGTGTCTTACTAGAATGCTACAGTCACAAAACGAAGAAACAAGTGAATTCCTGCTGAGCTTATTCCACTGGAACCACTCCTCTTATCTGAATAAGAAACTGAGGAAGAGAAGGGTGAGGTGCAGGAATCAATCCAGGCTTAAAAAAAACAAACGGGAGGAAGGTGTCAGAAGCATGGGGCTGGGCTGGGAGCTGTTACCCTCAGGCTATGCTGTGATCAGACTCACAGGCATACAGTCTGACCCAGACTGTACTGGAAGTCTTGGAATATAGATCCATATCCAGGATTCCCAGGTGTACAAGTTCTAGGAAACTTGTGAAAGAAAGGCAAGAAAATATCCCTGGGTAAACTCTGGATGACAGAACAATGTGCTCAGTTAAGGAGGCAGTTCTAGCTGATACAGTATTTGTCCTGAATATGGATATATTCAAGCAAGAAAAGCAGGGTCTCCTCCCTGGGAGCAGGACATCTCCTCAGACACTGGCAAATGTGAGATACCCATCTCCAGCACTCCCCCTTTGTTCTGATTCTACAGCATTTGTTTTCTCTCCTGTTCCTTCTCCTGCCAGCAGGACACAATCTTAACTGTCCTGCAAAAGCTATCCTGTTTCTGGAAAGCTGGCCCAAAACTAGCAAGCCCCAGCTGCCTCTTACATTTCTGGTTCTCGTATCCAATGATAACTATGTAACTCCAGCCAATGGAAAACATGACTATAAGAATTCTCTGTCCTAGATAATGGAAATGCCTTTACTGACCCTCAACACACATCCTACTACATCTCAGAATTTTAAGAGACCAAAATAATTAGTGGACCAAACACAGTGGCCATCTCTGGTCCAGTTATACTGTTTTGGGGTTTGTTGGTTTGTTTGTTTTCATAGTGTTATCTTATTAGTTCTAACATTAGTTGTAACATTAATCAGGATAACTGATTTACCTTTTTACTTACACACTACCCCAGGTGTGCCCAGGCACCCTCACACATGCTTCTGCTCAATATAAGCAGAGCATACCTGTGTTAGCTCCCTTTCACCTGGCAGCACCGAAAGGATTCTAAGAACAGGAAAGAGAATTGTAAATTAATTTATCCATTGGCTGAGCATCTTTGAGAACAACCTCTGATAAGTAACCTTTGTTCTACCTATGCTGGTTTGGCTAGGATAGAATAATTTTTTCCCATATTCACTGGAATGTGATGGTTTTGGATTTGCACTGAAAACACCATTGACAACACAGGGACCTTTTGTTCATTGCTGTGTAAGCACTGCTCAGTATCAAGGTCTTTCTGCTCCTCAAGCCACAAGTGAAGAGATCGGGAGTGCACATGAATGTGGGAAGGGTCACAGCTGGGACAGCTGATCCAAAATCCCCAAAGGGATATTCTATATCATATGGCATCATGTTCAGCCTGTTATGCTGGGGAAAGAAGGAAAGGGGGGAGTTTTTAAAGTGATGGCTCTTGTCTTTCCAGGTAACCACAATGTGTGGCAGTGCCCTGGTTAGAGTCCTTTCCTTGGAATAGCTGAACACCTGCCTGCCCATGGCAAGTGGTGGATGAATTCCTTGCATGGCTTTGCTTGCATGAACAGCTTATGCTTTATTTGTTTAACTGTCTTTATCTCAGCTCATGAGCTTTGTCAGTTTTACCCTTCTGAGTCTTTCCCCATCCCAGTGGGGAAAGATTTTTTCATCCAAAGATCCATATGTGTTAATTACAACCACATTCACAAGTACCTGGAGGTTCTTGTGTTAGAAACCTTCACACACAACAACTTTAACACTCCTCTTCAGCTGCAGCACTGTGCCTGGATAACCTCTGCAACACTCAGCCTCTGAGTGAGGCTACAGGTGAAGTTCCAAATGATCATTTCAAAATTGCCCAGGCTGGGCACATTTCTCACAATATTTCATACATAGCTCAGAGTGTGTTCTGGGCATGGAGAGCAACCAGTCACACAAGAAACCTATCTATTTAAATGTTCTTACATGCCAGTGACTTTGGATTTATATATCTCAACTATCAACACAAATACAGTGATTTCTGGCTCAGTTTAACCATCTGATGGTTAAAAGAAACCATCTGGCAGATAAAAGAAAATTATTCATATGAAGAGTGTGAGCAGAATGCCATTAATGTTGTAGCTTAATATAACTTGTGCCCTTAACACTCAGGAATCTATGGTTCCTGAAATGGAGTAGGGATAATATCACTGCTTACACTCTGCCGAAAGAATTTAGTGTCTCTCTTTCATTCCCATCCAGGACTCGCAATTCTGGTCTTCTTGGGTTCCTAACTTTCTAACCATATGTCATCAGCTTCTCCTGTCTGAATGTCAGGCAATTAAGATGTTGCTTATCCTTACTCAAAAATTCTTAATTTAAAAAAAAAAGTGCTTGGATTAGTAGTCATATTCATTTACCACCTATCTGTGGAATTTGGGGTGAAGGGGAAAACTGGTTAATGTGAGTTGAGTCAGAGATGAAGGAGAACATATGTTCACGTATCTCAGCATGGGAGAAGAAAAACAGAGTTGTCAGTAAGACCCACCTGGAGTCAAAACCTGAGTCTTTTGTCCTTTGAGCAATTTCTGAACCCGAAGTAGCTGCAAGGAGTTCTCTCTCTTATCAAAGATGTCTTGGACCCAGTGAGATACCTCACAAACAGATTTCACACTCTCTGAAATTATAGCAGCATATTCTGAAGTTATCACAAATAAATGTGTACTTCACCTTATACATCTTGCTAATAAAAGACAGTATGAAATTAAGATGAAAAGTTTTAAACCAAGTATCAGCAACAGCTTTATTCAGGAATTTCTGTGAGAGATTGGACTACATCACCTCCAGAGGCTTCTTTCCAACCAACAATTCTGCAGTTCTAGAAAACTTTTGCCAATGAAACATCAGAGAGAGGAATAATTTCCTGGATTTGGAAGCAAAACCAGGAAAATGCCTTACAAGTGGTGTTAATGGCTTGTAAAAACCACAGAATCGTTTAGATTGGAAAAGGCTACTGAGATCACTGAGTTAACATAGGAGTGAACACCACCTTGTCAAGTAGACCATGGCACTGAGTGTCATTTCTTGAACATTTTCAGGGATGGTGACTCTACCACTTCCCTGGGCAGTCCATTCCAGTGTTTAATAACCCTTTCCATGAAGAAATGCCTCCCAATGTCCATTCTGAACTTCCCCTGGCACAGCTTGAGGCCATTTCCTCTTGTCCTGTTGCTTGTTACCTGGGAGAAGAGGCCAATGCCCAGCTAGCCACAACCTCCTTTCAGGTACTTGTAGAGAGTGATCAGGTCACCCCTTTTCTCCAGACTAAACACCCCCAACTCCCTCAGCCACATCTCACAGAACTTGTGCTCCAGACCAGCTCCACTGGTCTTCCCCAGCTCCAGTGCCCTACTCTGGACTCACTCCTGCACCTCAGTGTCTCTCCTGCAGTGAGGGGCTCAAAACTGAACTCAGGATTTGAGGTGGGGCCTCACCAGTGCTGAGCACAGAGGAGCAATCACTTCCCTAGTCCTGCTGGCTACATTATTACTGATACACTCAGGATGGCCAAGGCCTTCTTGGCTGCCTGGGCACGCTCCAGCTCATGTCCAGCCACTGTTGACCACCACACCCAGGTCCTTTCCCTCCCAACAACTTTCCAGCCACACTGTCCCAGCCTGGAGCTGCAGGGGCTTGTTGTGACCCAAGGGCAGGACCCAGCACTTGGCCTGGTTGAACCTCACACAATTGGCCTCAGCCCATGAATCCAGCCTGTGCAGATCCCTCTGCAGAGCCTTCCTGCCCTCCAGCAGATCAGCACTCACACCCAGCTTGGTGCTATCTTCAAACTGGCTAAGGGTGCTCTCGATTCCCTCATCCAGATCATCAATAAAGATATTAAACAGGATTGACCCTGATACTGAGGCTTGGAGGACACCTCTAGTGACTGGATGTAGCATGAAGACACAAATGATCCTAGAAAATTGAGGCACGTGACCAAGAGAGTCAGAGAACGGTTTGGGTTGGAAGGGACCTTAAAGATCAACTTGTTCTCATCGCTGCCTGCCATGGGCAGGGACACCTTCAAATATGTCACATTGCTCAGGACCATATCCAGCCTGGCCTTGAACTCTTCCAGGAATGGGGCATTAACAAATTTCTTGAGCTACCTGTTCGAGTGCCTCACAAGCAGCAGAGCTTAAAAAACCGGAGCTGCTATTTCTCCAACCTAACTATTAGGCCATTTTCACTCGCAGTTACTCTATATTTTTATTCCTAACATGTTCTCAGGGACATCTTGATCAAGATGGAGAAGTAAAATAGTAATCCACTAGAACCCCAAGAGAGAGGAAGATTTATTTTCCTTTGGAACCAGGCAGTAAGTGGAGTCAAAATATTCTTAGCAAGGGGTGTATCATTGCTCAAAGTGCCAGCATTTACTTGCAAGTTTCTGGTACTCAGCAGTGTCTGGGCTGGTGTTCTCCAGTAGGTCTCTGAAGAAATGCTTGTACCTGAGGTGGAAAGAGCAGGTTTAATTCACAACAAGATACCAGGAGCAGCAGCAGCACCTCCTGTTAATAACAGCACTGTGAACAACACTCAGTGGGGAGACAGAGTGAGCCTAACCAAGCAGCTTTGGTCACACTTCATTCACATTCATTTTATCACCAAATGTCTCAACTGAAATAACCCAGGTATTTTGTACATCTGCAAACCTTTGGCTTTTCCTGGGGATCCAGTAGAACCAGACTCACAAATCACTTAAGATCATGAGGCTCTCTCAGAATTCACATAAACATGCCTTCAATAAGCAACAAATTTCTCTTTGAACTATCTATTTTTAATAGTATATGAATGGTGGTATTCATACTATGCTTCCTGCCCACACAAGAAAATAAAGGCATTTCTATAAGAACTAGGACCCGCCTTTTTTTTTCCTTTCCAGTCTTTACTGGAGAGGATAAGATCTCTGCAAATATTTTCTCCCAGTAAAGACAAACAGAAGGAACTTAACAGATTCACAAACTGGCAGAACTCATATGACCTAGTGCACATGTTAACAGAGTTTTAAAGAAATTTGAATATAATAGAACTGATTAATGAAAAAAATTTTTACTGTCTATCAAAAAGCTCACATTTTTCCAAATAGTTGGACAGCAACAAATATACTGCAAATTTAAAAGAATTATCCAAAGAATTACAGTAAAAACCCACCAATCAGCCTAACGTTTACTTCTGCCGAGCTGATTAAAACATTACATAAAGTTACATAAAAGACTGTGGTATGATCACTCCAAGTTATTTTCAAAGAAACAAGGTGCTAAATCTCTCAAATTTGCTTTAGTGTGCATAAGATCACGGTTGGAAAACAGCTACTGGATCTATAGCAGCAGAATCTGGGTTCTCAGAAAACCACCTTAATTACCTACACACCCTCCCCAAGAAAGGGGTGCCCATGAGTGCATGCAGCACTCTCCTCAGGCAGTCAGTTTGCCTCTTCAAAGGGGAGATGATCATAGAATATCCTGAGCTAGAAGGCACCCACAAGGATCATCAAGTCCAATTCATGCCTCTGCATTTTCAGGACAACCCTAAAAATCACACGTGTCCAATGATGTTGTCTAAACATTTCTTGAAGACTGGAAGGTTTGGTGACTCAACGATCCTGAGTGGATCTATCCGGGCTCAGACAAACGTGATAGGCATCAAATCTGAGGAAAGCATACAGCCCTGATAACCAGAGAGGAAAGAGAAGCTCTCCTGTGTTTATTAATCTCATTCCTCTCCAAAAGCAGCCATCTACAAGAGTCACAATGCTCCAGGTCAGCAATCTACATAAAAATGGAGCAAAAGCATCACTGGCAGAGACCACCACTTCTGCAGCATTTCAGTCAGCTTGCTTTCATTCAGAGCCAAACTTCAGTAGCTTACTGAGACAGCAGAAAGCCTCCAATTCTACCCAATAGCTAGAGGAAGGAGCCAGGGCTAGACAGAGCTACCTTCCTACATCATCTCCCATCTATGTACACTGATTCCACTTTACAGGCACATCCTTAAGTCTGTTTCATTGCTTTCACTATGCTCTCATTTTGAGACACAATAGGCAACTTTCCCTTTCATAGTAACAAAGATAGTGATACATTCCTTTTTCCCTTCTTATGCTAATCCCTTGAAGACTCACAATTGCTTACTTACTGGTGCAGCCTCTGCAGGGGCAAAGGGAGTAGATCCTCTAGCTCTCTCCCTTGAAACTGAGGTCGAGTCTCCTGGAGTTTCTTAAACCGCCGGAATGACTTATTTTTCCTCACTTGCTCCTGTGTGCAGCAAAAAAGGGATATGCTTTTGAGACTACAGAAAGAACTATGTGCCCTAGTCTGTACCAAAGCTTGGAACACTTCAGCTTAGAGTTTAGGACTCCAGTCCCACAAGCATCGACTTCTTTTGTGGCTATGGACAAGCCATTCCCTTTCTCCTGATCATTCATTTCAGTGGGTAATGGAAGTGATATCTCCCCTCCATACATGAAATCAAAGAAAAAGAGAAGGTTTATCCCAGTTAGGAAAACATGGAGTGCACTTGTGGTTCTTTGCCATGCCTTTCAACAAAAACAATGCAGATCTGCATTCCATCACATTAATGCAAGTATCCAAAATGGCTTTTTCTTTTGGAAAATCAAAAGCATGAATACATGCATGCAAAGACAAGATGAGGGAAACATCCCAGTACATTCTGCAACTGGGAACAAGCACAGACAAAACTGGGAGTTGAGTGGTTTAAATTCCAGATACAGCTCTCAGGACTTCGGAATAAATATATATTCTGCAGAAATTTCTTGAAAACAGGTTGAAGACATAAGCAGGAAGGAAAAAATCATCTTCAGCAAGAAAAAAAAAGTGAAGGAAAAGGAAATCCCACTGCTAGCATACAGTTGGTTGTAGTGGGAAAGACTAGGAGACCTGACAATTCCTAGAAACAGATCAGTGTATCATAGTGAAAGCCTGGAAACTCTCTAGGCTTGCCAGTTAGGAAGGAGTGGGAGTAAATACAGAACACTGCTTGAGAAAGCAGTGCTCACCATATGCACATACATACACACACACCTGAAAAGGCATCAGAAATTTGAAGCTCTAAATAAGTAGAGACGTTTTCATCATTTTATTGTGGAAGAAAGCCTGAATTTCATCAGCCCAGAAAAAGTAAGAAACACTGATCTCTCCAGAAACAGAAGACAAATGGAAGGATGTGACAGTTTCACAGAATGGAAAAAGAGAAACCATATGAAGACTAAAGTAGATATTTACCTTCAAGGTTTTATTTGCCTGCTCCAGATTCTCAGCATAGTGGCCATAAAGATCCAGACTCTGACAAAAATTTTCCAGTGCTGGTCCCAAATTCCCTTTCTCCAGGTGAAGTGACAGAATACTATGCACAAGGCACAAAGATAGCTTGTCAGGGATACATTACTGATGGCATTTTCACAGCTCCTTCTGATCCCTTCCTTTGCTGATCTGCCTTTACCATTCTCCACCTCATATCCAGTTTCTATGCCGAATTTATGCTTGGAAGTCAGAGACTAAGCCACAGAACACATTGTGGAGCAGACTTACTGAGCTTAAACCACTGTCCAGTAACTGGGTACCCAGATATGTGATACAGATCAGGAGTTTCCTGGGGACACCTCCAAGTGCCACCAAGGCTAGCAGTGCTAGAAGTGAATGCCTGTTTTACAAGGTGTTAGCCTTATTTCCCCAAATCTTAGTTTTCCATCAACATAGAGTCCTCCCAATATAATTATAGGAATTGCATTCTGTGTCCACTTACTGGCTGGCTGAATATAAGGACTCCAGGGGTCCAAATATAGTTTCCAACACAGGAGGTTTCAGTGTCCCTTTGGCCTTTAAAATTGTCACGAAGTACTAAGCAGGGAAAAAAAATCATTTCAAAGAGGTAACATTCACAAATCATCATAGAATCACTGAATGGTTTGGATTGGAGAGGATCTTAAAGACCATCTAGTTCCAACCTGGTCAGAGACACCTTCCAAGCCCCATCCAACCTGGCCAGTCACTTCCAGGAATGGGGCACCCACAGTTTCTCTGGGCCATTTGTGCCAGTGCCTCACCACCCTCACAGTAAATAACTTCTTCCTAACATCTAATCTAATCCTACTGTCTTCCAGTTTAAAACTATTCCTGCTTGTCCGATCATTATGTGCTTGTGTAAAAAGTCACTGTTCCTCTTTTTATAAGCCCCCTTCAAGTACTGGAAGGCTGCAAAGGTTATTAGCCTCTGAGGTCACTCAAAGGCCACTTGTGGCACACAGCAGAAGCCAGAAGTTGCAGTCTGAACACTCTTTGGCTTGGAAAAATATCAAATATTGTGACTGTCTATCTAAGATACCCACCATCAGATGTAAGCCTTACCTGTAGCTTTGAGCATAACTGCAAACACATGGAACAGTACTACAGGTACTGAAAAGAGTCTGTTTCAGTATCCTCCAATGCATCTGTTTTTCACCATCTTGTTCACAAATTTTCTCTTGTCTGTGTCCCTACAGCTCATACATCTCAGGCATCTTAGGGCGAGCCCCCTATTCAATCAAAACTTAAAAAAGATTTATGTCTGTGTACAGACCAAGACCAAAAAGCCAAACCTATGAGCTATTGAATATTACAGAGGAGGTAAAAATAAAAAACCCTTTCAGCCACAGCAGGTGTCCCAGGCATTAGGCATGTACCACAGTCTTGCCCTTGACCCTTCCCCATGACTACACAAATAAGTTTAGTGCTGTCTGAAGACACCCACATATCGGAAGGGACAGAAACACTCACTGTGAGCACCAAATCCAGCTGCTCCAGGTATTTGTGTTCCGTTTCCAGCAGTTCCTTGGCTGTCCTGCTGCGCTTTCTCTCCCAGCGAGCCCGCTGGTCTTCCACAGTGTTTGCTCCAACCACAAATGGCAGGGATGAGGCACTCATGGCAGAGTCAGGGCTGATATACAGGGAGGTAAAGGATCCTGAAGAGCCAAGCAAGATGGACACAACAAAAGAATAACCTGTGTTACAGGATAGGATTCTGAGCTAAAGACTCAACACTTTCCTAGGAAATAAGGGAAGTCAGTTGCCAGCAACCATTATTAACCATTTCCTCCTGCATTCCTTCCCGTGGGCACAAGGGCCCTGCACCAAACAGAAGAACACCATTAGAGAGACCAGGCTGTGAAAGCAACAGTGGGACATGATGATACACCTGTAAGCAAATCTCAGTGCACAATCCCACGTGCAAACCACTGCTTCCTGTGCTTTCCCTTCCCCATTCTTTGTGTGAAATTTTTGTTAAACTCAAGAAAGTTTGTGGGTGGAAGAGCTACTGTAAATAGGAGTAGAAAATAACCATAAGATTTGTCTTGTGGCAGGAATGTAGCAGGACTTCCCCCTACCACAGGGGAAGAAAAGAGAGCACTCTTACTTGTTTTCCCATGGAGGTTACCAAGAAGCAAGTGGTTTGCTTTGTCATTTTCTAACAGTACTTCATGCTCTTGGAGGTGAAAGAGGCGGAGCAACTGCTGTGAATCACACCAGCTTTGCTCCTGATCTACTCTTCTGCTACAGTGTTGTGATTTTGAATATTGCACAGAAAAACATTGTTTATCACACTCAGAGAAAAAGGCGTTTCAGCAGAACACCAGTTAGATACTGTTATTTTGATGAAAGGACAGTGCAGGTAGTTGCACACTTGCCCCAGCACCAAGTGTACAGTTTCACTGGAAGCTGAGTTGCCTCTGAAAAGTTCCATTTCCCACATGGACAAGATACAGTAATACAGGAAGATGTGTCATCATACAGAAGGAGATTGTCAAACACCATCTTCCAGAGACATTTCAGAAACATAAATCAATGTCTGAAACAAAAGTTTCACATCAAATGAGTACCAGGACTCATTTAACGAGTTGCCAAAAGTCCAGAGAGCTGAGGGACATGTGCAGTGTTTCATAGTAGCAGCAGCTTCTCCAGAGCTTGCCCTCATATTCACTTACAGCACAACCACAAGCCTAGCCAAGACCACATCTTGATCAAACAGGGCGTGGATGGAGAGGGAGCACTGCAGGAAACACCACCTTAAGCTTAGCATTAGTCCTCCCCCAGAAGTGTTCAAGGCCAGGCTGGATGGGGCCCTGAACAACCCTGTCTGTGGAAGGTGTCCTTGAGCTTGGCAGGGCTGTTGGAAGGAGATGGTCTTTAAGGTCCTTTCCAACCCAAATCATTCCATGATTATACTCAAGTGCAATTGCAAAGAACTCACCAGTAATGGACTAAAATGCTGCCATTCACAGAGCACCTCTAGCCCGGGCAGACTGCAGTCAAGGTTTTCATTTTGCAGACCAATTTCTTTTAACACACAATAATTAAAACAAACAAGTTATACCAGGTTTGACCATCTACTGCTCACATAAAGAAGTTCTAACACTCCCATTATTGCACAATATATTCTGTGTCAGGTCTGCAGGGTGAGAGCTGTCTGTAGCTTGTGGGTACACTAGAAAACACTTCACCTACAAGTGGCAGATTTGCTCCACCTTGCCTCTCCCCAGCTTACATTCAAAAACCCCTGAACACCCTGTATTACTGTTAACTACCTTATAATGTACCATTAGCAGCATCCCCTTCACCATTTCTAAATGTTTTGAGTACCCTCAAGAAATCTCCTGTTCTTATTGCAGCACAGCCTCTCTTGATGTCTCAGGAGTAAAAACACATGGTGGGTCAGCTCCAAGGGCCACATGGCCACACATCCCATACTGTGAGGTAAGAGAAAGGGAGAAACCCTAGAGCCCAGAGCCCGTCCTCAGCCACCCTGAGGAGTAAAGGAGTAAATATTGCAGGAGTTAATACTGGACGTAAAAACATGCACCTAGCCTTCCTTCAATTTGTCTGTGCTGCAGGGTATTAAAAGTGTATTTTGGATCAGTCAAAAGGGTATTATATTTTTTCAGTAGATGAGAAGAGATCCATTAAAAATCTTGTGGTATTGAACAGAATGCTTTTCTTGACCAAAACAAAAGCATTTTCCTCATTATCAGGGTTCTGTTTTGTTGTTTGTTTTTCCTTTTTTTTTAATAAAATGAATTATGTTTAAAAAAAATAAATGTTTACAATAAAAAAAAAACAAACCAAAAAAAAAAAACCAAACCAAAAACACATGAGCACGCTGAAACACTTACTAAACGTTAACCAAATGTTTTTCTCTGACTGTGACATGGATTCAGGAAATACTTGGTGGAATCAGGAAATACTTGGTGGAATCACTAATTTAGCCAAAGGGATCTTTATGGGTCACGCAGTTGAGCCGTGTGCCCAGAGCGGGACTACCACTAAAATCAGGCTGGGTTGCTCAGGGGTTCATCCTGCCCAGGACCTTCCCATGGGTGGAGATCGGGACGGGGACGCGACCGCGACCGCGACCGCGA
>VXAX01003309.1:682664-732307 GCA_013399835.1 Leptocoma aspasia | reverse complement strand
CCCCGGCCCGGGTCGGCTCCGCGGGGCGCACATAAAAGGGGGCGGGCGGGGGCCGGGGGTACTGGGCCGAGCCGCTGGCAGTGCCGGGGACGGTCGTTTGTGGTGTGGAGCAGCCGTCTTTCTGCTTCCCTCCGGGACGGGCCTGCGGGCGGGGGCCTCAGCCGGTGGGTCAAGAGGGCACCGTGGGCGGGCCCTGGTGGCCCCGCGAGTGGCCGTCCGTGAGGGGCCGGGGCCGTTTGTGGGTGCGGGGCAGCCGGCGGGGCGCGCAGCGACAGAGCAAACACGGGCAGGCCTTCGGGCGCAAAGGGCTTGCAGTTAATTTCCTTTCTTCGTTGTTGGTTTGGTTTGTCCCTGTTTGGTTGGGGATTTTTGTTGTGTTTTGTAGTTTTTCTCCCACAACACCGTGGCGGTGACGCTGTACCCCGGGGAAAGGGGAGGTCCCGGCGCGGGGTCTGCTTTGTGTCATCCAAGCACCCGCGGGTGTGAGGAGAGTCACTGGCGAAGTGACATCACTGACATGGCTTCAGCAAGGTTGTGAAACACTCACTCTTCTCTCTTTGATTGAGGAGAGGAGGTCCGAGCCAGCAGAACAACCCCCAGACACAGGGTCAGAAGGAACGTGCTTTGGGCCCAGAATCCAGGGGAGATTTGTCAGTGCTTGTTAGTTGATGTGCCTTTTCTTCCACACGAGTGAAATTAATTAATCTGTAGTTATACTGCCGGGGATGGGTTTTGCACCTGGAGGAGAGTAGCACCTCCTGCTGCGCCTGTAGAAGTTCTCTTGAGTGTTTGTGGGGAGCAGTGTTGGCTGTGGTGGAGCTGAGCATCCTCAGGATGCCCTGCACTGCACGTGGGCTTTACTTGGTACTGCTGGTGAATTTTACTGAAACATTTGAGTTACATAGCATGTGGTGCACAAAAACTTAGGAAGTTTATTCTAAATTTAGAGGCTGTGTACTTTATAGGATATGTTTGAAAGCCTAGAGACTGTGTTTAGGTCCTTTTTCTATACTGTAACATATTCAGCACTTTTTTTTCAGTGTAGTTCTTGATTTGCATGTGCACACAGTTAAGCAGTTTAGAAGAATGACTTTCGGTTGGATTTTTGCCACACTATCTAGGAAAAAAAATGTGTACTGTAGCAATGAAGAGTCGTGTCAGACTGTTAGTGTTCTCTTTAATGCAGAAATGAAGAATACATGCTTTATGGATTAAAATTTCATTTGGGAGAAGTATGCTTATTTAAAATTGTGTAAGCAATAGTATGTAATAAGTTTTCTTGTAGCTGAGTCAGACTCCCACAGAACTTGTTTTTCTCTCACCCACTAAGAAAGGAAGAAGTCTGGAAAAAGTTGTTCAGAAAAGTCTTTATTTTGAAGTTGCATTAAAATGCAGGATCAGGAAACTTCTGTGAGATAGGCTTATTTTTAGTATTCGTTTGCTGATAGAGTGAATTGCAGTGCAGTGTAGTAAGGTGCAAGAGTTCTTCACAGATCAAAACCTCATCTAAATAAGAAATACTTATGAATTGTTGCCTTGGTAAGATAACTCATCCTATGAAGATGTGTGCCTTTGCAAAAGTAGTTTAGCATAGCAAGTGAAAAACACTGATAGGATGTATTGGATGACTTCCACAAACACTATAATGGGTACTTGTTGCACAAAGTTGAGCTGGCATTGCTACCATTTTTACATAGTAATCTCCCTGGTGGCCCACAGTACTTGTGAGCTGTGTTTTGATTATTAAGAAGGCTTGAATGAAACCAAAAGTATTACTGTGCTGTACAGCAGTAGGGGCTGTTTTTGGGGCAGACAGGAGGTTTGCAGGGTGAGTCATGTTCATTTGGCATCTGGGGTAATTGGAGGTGTGGATGTCATTGGAAGCTGTGACCATAAAACTTATCATTCTGTCAAGGCTTGTCCTATACTTCTGAATAGCATTTTGACTAAAGTATGGGGAACAAATTTCTAATTCATTTTATTCACTGATACAGTACTAACCCCACTGCATTTTGGTGGATATGTCTACAAGTCCAGTAGAGCCCACTTAAGTTACAATGGTGCTTCAGCAATCTTGTATCTATATGTTTAGTAGTGTATTTTGACAGGTTCTAAAGGGCTACTTTGCATTTATTTCAGTTGGAAAATGTGTTTAAAGACTTCAGTTAATACAGTAAAATAAATGCTCAAGTTACAGAAACAACTTCAAATGTGGAATAAGCAGATAAACCCAGACTACTGGAGAAGGACAATGAGCTCATCTCAGCCTTCTGTTGAGAACATCCATGGACAGTGGGTACTGTGATTGTCCCTAAAGGACACACTGACCTGAACCAGTGTCTGGAACTTCAGCTTCTGTGGTTTTGATAGCCTGTACTCAAACAAAACACACTGTGCAGTTTGTCTGGGGAATGTCCCAAAGTGCTTGTAGTGGTGCTGTGTGCATTTAATATGGGGGCAGTTATTTGAGTTGTCAAGGTGCAAAATGCAGTAGTTCTTACAAGAGCCTTCGTTGCCATACAGGCCATACCAGGCTGTCTGTTTATGTGGAGCAAGGCTATGACTTATTTATATGTGAAATTGAGGTAATTATTGATTATCTCAAAGTAATGAGTGCAATGCTGTGCAAGGATGACAGAGTGGATGGTCATGTAAATTGCTAAATGCTCATGTGTCATGGTGGGGAAAAAATATTTATAAATTCTGCTGCCAATGGCATTAATCATTCTGAGTAGTTTTAAAACAGCTTTTCAAATTTCATGAATTTAAAGTGTGATGTTTTTATGCTAAATCCTTATGCAGCATTTTGGGTAACTAAATATGTGACCGTGGAAGCTGAGAGAAATCCACATGGCATGTGTGTGTGTCCTTAACAATTATTAAAACAGAACCTGAGAAGTTTGTGGTTGTTCAGATTCTGAAGTCCCCTGTGATTTTTATGTATTGCTGTAACATCGTCAATATCTCTCTGCTAGAAGCAAAGAAAGGAAGAGAAAATCTAAGGTCATAACAAATTTGAGATTTAAATGATGCCACTACTTGATACTGTAGAAAAGTGTTATACAGAGAAATGGTTCTGATCCTGAGGGTAGATTGTGGATTATTTCTCAGGAGATTAGTGATAATTGGGTATACCAAAGTGTCCTATCATGTCAGTTTAGTGTCAGAATGTTTCAAAACATGCAACAGAAGTTTGCCTAACCCAGGTGATTTTAAACAATAGTAAAATCTGCCTTTTGTTTTGGTGGTGCTATAGTCAACTTCATATGTTAACTAGATCTTTATTCATTTTGTGTCTGGTGAATCAGATATTTATCGTTTGGCAGCTTAAAAAAAATTGTGGTTTAGGGTTCTGAGAGTACTGTCAGGAACCTGCAGCAGTATTTTTGAGGCCTAAAATTTGGCTCCTAGATAATAGATCTGTAATATGTTTCCATGATTGTAAATAAGGTGCTTTAAGTGAAAAGTAGTGGTTTTTAAAAGGAAGTGGCAAAAGAAATCAAGTACTTGTACTGTACTGAGTAAACCCAGTGCAATTTCATACAGCATATTAATTGTGTAACCTTTCAAAAATTTTTTAAAAGAAGTGTAAAAGTAATAAAAATTGATTGTGATTTATCTTCTATGTGAAAACAAGTAAATAGTTATAGGTAGTCACATTGTAGCACCAGCAATTTGGAGGAGAAAACCCACAGATTTTCCACTCCATCCAAAAGTAGACAGGTAGAACTGTGATTCCAGCCCATGGGCAGAATAAATATCTGAAATTTGGAGCTTTGGTTAGGGAAATGACTGTGGAGCTGGTAAGGACCTCAAACTTGTCAGGCTTATCCTCTTTTGCAGCCCTTGCTCCCAGTGATTCTTCACTAGATGTTTGTTTGAATACTTTTCTTTGGGCTGTGTTTGTGGTGGATATTCTTCAGCCTCCCCAGGCAATCTGTTTGAGGGATACAATGTCCTTACTGGTAGAAACATTTCTCTTATGTCATTTCCGTGTGTTCTTTCTATGTGTCAGGGGAAGCAGTGATCTTTTTTGAAGCATGGTATCTAAAAACCATATGCAGAGCATAAGATCTGATTTACCTTATTGGTCAGGATACAAGGGTTACTTTTCCTGTCTTGTAGTTTTCACTCTAATGCACCTCTGTGTGTTGCTATTTGCCAAAACAGAGGGAAGCAATGACTTGACTTTTGTCTAATGTGGTCCTCTATAATCCTCCACTGCCCTTCTGCTTAGCTTAACATTGCCAATTGTTCCTCCTTTAGTAATTCCCTCAGTTGTTTATTCCTACTTGACAATAATATCCCATGCTTCTCTTTTTGAGTATGATCTTACTTCTTCACAGGTTTATTAGAATCACTTCACATTCTGTTTCATGACACTTCAGGTGAACTCTCTTGTCTGTTGATTGGATCAGAGGTTTTTGTTACCCTTGTATCCAAGATAAAGAATTAAGTTTATGAAGGAAGAAGAGTTTGAAATACTGAGACCTCACTGTTCTTCACGAAAAAACAAAACCAACAGCAAAACAAAATACTTCCAAACTTTGAAAAAAAAGGTGTAAAAATTGCTTTTACTGCTTCTGATAATGGATAAGATTTGACTACATGTTTTAGGTTAACTTTGCTTTAATAAAGACAGTTACATAAGATGATAGCAATGCAAAAACACGTCTTTGGGTCTTCTAGTCTGATGAATTATATCTGTCCATCATGTAAGACTTTCCAGGGCCTGCACTTCCACCTTGGGATTCTTTTGTCATTTCTAGTTGCTGTGTATATCAAAAGGAAATGAAGTGATTGTTCTCATTTCATAGAGTGTTTTGGGGTCATCTGCACTGACAAAAGTAAAAGTGTACCTTTTTTGCTTAAAGTGTAGACAGGTCTTGGCCTCTTGTTGATTATTGGCTTCTATTTGAAGTGTTTCACCTCCAGAGACATGCTTCCTCCTTTGGGAAGTTTATAATCAGAACTTAAACAAGAATACTGAATGTGAAAGTCATAAGAAGAGAGGACAGATATGGGAGCAGGGGGTTGGTGTCTGAATTTCCATATGTCTTCTGACCAGCAGTAGGTAAAAATTGCTACTTCTGCACCCTTAGTTTAGTACACCTACTTAGAATACAAAACCTTGTGCTTTGTAGGAGAGATAAGGAGGAAGGAATCTCTCTCCTAGGAAGGCGAGAGATAAGAAAGCTTGCCTGATGATTAGCAGCACATAATAGTGTTCTATATTAACAGAACAGATTTCTACAGGGACTGCTGGTGAAGTTAGGCTTTTTATTCTCAAAGTTAAAATGCTAGCTTTCTATGGGAGGATGGGGCTTGCTGTTACTTGGTTAGTACATGGCATACACATTGTCCTCATCTTTAAAAGCTTTTAGTACTGCCATTGCTTAATCTTCCCTCTTGAGATTTAATGTGTAATTTCTGCTGAAGCTATTAGTTAGGATAAAAGCTGTAAAACTGATTATTACAGTGGTAAGGCAAAGCTGTCAGTTTATCAGATCAAACAGAGGATTGAGGATTTTCATTGAGGGAGATGAAAATGATGCATTCAAACTATTTACAGTTATGTGTAAGAAAGTAAAGAGAACTGGGCTAAAGTCAGAGCAAGTCAGTATAAAAAACCTGGAAATAATGCAGGAGTTGTGTATAGCACTGAGGCAGATAGATCCTTAGAAAATGGGGTCAAATCAGTACTGGAATGGCTCAGTTCTACCACCTCAGCTGTGCTAATGCAACAGCCTGCTGAGCTTCTTAAAAATGAAGACAGGCTTAGCTCTGCCAGATCTCCTTCTTTGAGAGTCTGAGTAAGTTAATGCAGGCTGCTTTAGAGCTTGACAGCCAACCATTGTAGTGGCACCTGAAGCTGCATCAGAACAAGCCACCCTAACTCTGGCTCCTTGGCTGAAGTGACCAGATGGCTAACGTCAGCCTAGGGGGATTCTGTGCCCTCATGTTGGTCAGAAGAGCCTGGATGAGAGGAGCTGTGTGGGATCTTCAGCTCTAGGAGGATGTTTAAGGAGAGAAAGGAACTGCCTCAAGATGGTTGTAGCAACTTCCCCATTCAGACACCTGTATGGAAGCTGATGACTGGGCTCCACTTATTAAGGGAGTTCTGGACTTGAAGAAATTTTATCTCTGCTTCATGACTTGTCCTGTGAATATATCTAAGGCATTTCTTTTAGAGCAACCACTGATACTTTCATGCATATACTTTAATTCGCTCTTGTTTGTATAGTGGCAGCACTTGCTCCGTTTCAAGTCTGGCAAAACCTTTTTCATAATTTGGGTAGAGTTGTGAATTGTTTATGATGTTTGTAGGGAGTCATTATTGAGATTTGGATTATACAGCCAATGTCCAAAATACTAGTCAACTTCTTTCTTTTAGCCTTCATGTTGACTAATGCTTTGGTAAATGCAGAAATTAAATTATTTGTAAAATTAATAGTTATATGTGTAATATTAATAGGCTGTCATAATTCAGAACATCAGTTTTGCATTTATGGCACAAATTGCATACAAAACTGCAGGCTTTTAGGGAAATGCAAAACAGAAATCATTTAGTATTTAAGTGGGAGGAAGCTGCTCTTCGTTTGCTGGTGATCATTTGCCTCTTTTGGGAAGAGTCTCAGATCAGTATCAATATTTTTATATGATCATGGCTTTTGGGGGTCTATTTTTTTTAAAGTGTGATCTGAGAGGTAAAAAAACCACAACTAAACAATATTCTAATTTAAAATTAAATCAGTAGTTGACCAGCCTGACAGCTTATTGAATTTGGACTACAGGCTACTTCCAGCCTCAGGCAGAGAGAAGAAACTATGCCGACTAAAAACATTGACTTAGTGGAATCTGTAGCTCAGAAGAGAGTTCAAAATTACCTTTAAGGTTGTTGAAAAGACAGTGCCTGGAAAGTATGTCCCTGAAGTGTATTCATTTGTCAGTGTACTTGTAGCTGAGCTGATATTGCTTATGAAATTAATTGCTACTGTGTTCTCAAATATCTTAGTGAGGAGCCTTAAGTCATTCCTAAACCAGAGAGTTTAGAAGGAACTTTTGGTTGAATGGATTGGATGGATAAGAAAAAGATTTGATTTTTGCTTATCATCCAGTGTACTGTTTTCAGCTGTGATAGAGCTAAATTTCTTCATGGGAGTTTGCATGGGATTATGTTCTGTATGTTTGGCTGAAAACAGTGTTGATAACACAGGGATATTTTTGTTATTGCTATCCAAGCCCTTTTCTGCTTCTCATCCCACCAGTGAGAAGGTTGGGGGTCCACAATGGGGTGGGAGGGGACACAGCCAGGACAGTTGACCCCAACTGACCAGAGGGGTATTTGAGACCGCGTGGCATCACGCTCAGCTGGTACGGGGAGGAAGGTTGGCCAGGCTGCTGTGACTTTGGAACTGTCTGAGCATTGTTGGGTTGCTGGTGAGCAGTTAGGGGTTATTTGAATTACTCATTCTCCTTGCTTTTATGTCTTTGTCTCCCTATTTTTTTTTTCCTTAAAAAACCCCCAAATTCCAAAACCCTCTTTATCACAGCCCATGGGTGTTTTTCACTTTCACCCTTCTCTTCTCTCTCCATTTCCACTGGGTGGGAGAATGAGTGAGCACTTGTGTGGTGCTTAGCTGCCTACTGGGGTTAGGCTCTGGCATGTGGTTTTCCGAGGTTGAGATGAATACCAGACAGTGAAAGTAGATTTTAACTGACTATTCATTGCTTTGAGTATTAAGCTGCTAGTGTATGTAGTTTGAAGCTTGTAAGCATTGTAAAAAAATTAAATAATTTCAGTGTTAATCTGCCCATAGATGCAAGAGAAGGAAATTGTGACAGTAGTATGTTGTTTCAATTATTTAAATTGAAATATTCCTCTAATTTTTGGGATTATTGTGTGCCTTTCTTCTGTTAACTGAAATGAAGTCATCTCTTTGCAGTCCTGAGTAGTGGTGCTTAGCAAACTGAAGATTCTTCATTCTAATTATTTTTTTTTTTAATTCATCTGCACTTATAAGCTTTCAATTCCTGTAGGGAAGAGAAGAGATGTAGAATACTGGTTCCAGGTAAAGGATAATACAGCTTAAAAGAATGTGAATACTTTTACCTGCAACACTTATTTGTGTTGATCAGGGGTGCGATTTCATTATGGTTCAGAAATAGTCAATTATGGGGGAAGGTGTGAAGAATATGAGTTAGTTTTAAATTTTGCCCATTTGACAGCCAAATGAATTCATGTACTTCTGGGAATAAATGCAAATTTTTTTTAAGATGGTAACCTAGAAAACAGTAATTGTGTCAGTATTACATGCATTCCCTTTTCAAACCTTGAATATGAGATCCTGTTGTTGCCTTGTAGGAGAAAATGTTTTCTGTAGTTCATGGATATAAGGGAAAAAAGAGCAATTGAGTAGGAGAAAAGATTTTTTATTTCTATGTCAAGTGTTGAGATTGGGTCCAAAATATGCATGCAAGTTTTTTTATGAATGTTAGGAAAATCTGAGGAAGCGCATTAAAAGTAATTATTTATTAAAAGATGGAAAAAATACTTCTTAGAAATATTTGAGGCTAACTTCACGATTCTTCAAAAAGAGGTAGTTAAATAGTTCCTGCAGCAGAAGGAGACACTTGGAAGTGTTTCCCCCCAACTCCTTGCCCACTCCCCTCTGGGCCTCCCAGCCACATTCTGCCAAGCTTTTTCCTGCAGTGTAATAGGCCTACACACCCTGTAAGAAGTCCCTCTCCAGCTCTCTTGTAGCTCCACTTCAGGTACTGGAAGGTTGCTGTAAGGTCTTCCTGGAGCCTTCTCCAGGCAGAGCAGCCCCAGCTGTCTCAGCCTGTCTTCGTAGGAGAGGTGCTCCAGCCTCAGATCACCTTCGTGGCCCTCAGTCGTGCGCTCCTTGACCCAAGAGAGCTGCTGCTCTTGTCACTAGCGCACAGGATGTGATGGAGTTGGGGAGATAGGAGGGACTAAAAGGTAATGGAGAGGAGCATAAAGGGAGGTGATGGGGTTTCAGTAGGTGAGGACAGGATCCAGCCAGCATCTGTCTGAGCAAGAAATTCCAGTCCTACATCTAGCTCTGTAAATTGATTTGAGATTTTTAAAATATAGTATTGTGGTCAAGAACATGAATGATTTCTGGAACTTAAGTTACATTGCTAGGTTGTGAACACATGCACAGGCATGCATCTACTCTAATCTTGAACGCTTACATCTGGAAAAATGGATTTTTTTTTTCCTTTTTTTAAATCCATGGAAGAGGACAAGTTGGCTAGCATTTGGTCTGGATTCTGAGGCTTTCTATGCTACAGCCTGTAATTTGCTGTCTCTAGGGAGTGGTGTCCTTAGTGCAGTGTTAGTAGAAGTAAAGAGGAAGCACACCACTCTGTCAGTGATTAAGGCAGTGCCTGTTAAAGGCTGGACCTACCTGTTTGTGAACTGTTCGTTTTATGAGACAATCTCTCCCATTTTTTTAATCAGCTCTGGTAATCCAAAATGCTTTCCTGTTCATGATCCTTTTGAGGCGTTCAGGTGACTGTAGTAATATTCTGGAAGTATGGAGGTGTGTTTATAAACGTCTTCTGCCAGAGAAGTGGATAATTAGCTTGTTTGCCCTACCTTAATTATTTATTCACTGCTGTGTTGCTTCTCTAAGACTGCTCAGTTTTGCGGAAATGCATCTTGTCAGTGACTATTGGGTGTGCTTTGAACAGGTCTACTAAACTGACCTTCTGAAGCAATACCTACTTCTTAGGCTGAGCTAGCCTGGAAGAAATACCTGAGAGAGGATATTGGATTTCACAGCTCCATTGTCTGAAGGGTTTCTTGTAAATTGGTCTCTGCATTCATGTGGCTAAATGCTGCTCATTTTAGGCATGTAGGTAAATATATGCATGCCTCCTTCTCTTATTTTTTGAGAATACTTATTTTGTATTTAGGTAGAAGTTAGCCTCTCCTGAAAACCAAATGTGACATCCATACCTCCAGTAAGTGCTGAAAGCTTTCACTATCGTGACCCAATGAATCTTCCCTGGGATAGAAGAATAATAACTGCCTGCTCTATCTTCTAGAAACAGTTGAATACATGATGACAGTCTCTGTATGCGAGAGCATTATTTGGAAAAAAAAAAGTACTGCCTTGAACAGATTTTGCATGTTGTGAACATCAGTTTTTTTAAAAATTAAACATTTGCATTCAGAGAGCTTGACTCTGAGTGGACATCTGGTTTTGAACAATACTGATGTTTTAGAGAACAAAACTAAATCAAGAGTTATGCAATTTTGTTGTATTTTTACCTTGTTTGCTTCAACCACTTGTTTGAGAACAGATTTGTGCATTGCTTTTCTGATTTACTAATCTAACTGTTGGATTTTATTCTGCAGATTTGGATGTGGCTGCTAATTGTCACCCCCCTCTGGCAGTCTGCTGACCAACCATGTTGTAATCAAGGGAAATTTCAGAATTTTCAGAGCTTGGTTGAAAAAAAATAACTTGCTGGTTGACTTAATCAAGATATTAACTACTGGCTGACTAGATAGGAAAAAGAATTCAGAAAACAGAAAGTACTTTTTTTTTCTTGCATTAGTTGCCAGGATTTTTGTTTTGCAGAGACGCCAGGGTTTTCACCTTTCTAAAGATTGCAGGAGTGGTATAGTTAATAACAAAACAAACATTTTAAGTTCTGGTTTTTAATGTAGGATGGGCAGGTCTGGACAAATACTCAAAAATATTTCCAGGGAAAATTATGTGTAATCAAACTACATAGAGTTTCATAGATGAATTAGGAAAAAAAGCCTCAGATACCTGTTAATTTTTTTCTGCCAAGGTTCAAACTCTTTCATATGTCTCTGCCCATAGATACTCTCTTTTTAAGTGTAATGAAGAGATTAGTTGCACAGCCGGGAAATAAAAATGCTTTCATATTTTTCTGAAGTTCATAATACTCTATATTAATGATTGCAAACTTTATCTTCCTTGTCTTTAATGTTAACTTTTTAATTTGGTAAATTTCAAGAACAGAAACTTGTTAATTCCATATCTAATAAAGATTAAAAGTGATTTAGAGGGACACAAAAAAGTCACTGTATATCCGAAATAGTGAACTTCTAATTGCATTTGTACAAGCAACAGCTTTTGGGCATGAACCCTTGTGTTAGATTATTAATACCTGATAATACTGCTGTATTAAAATATCTCTTTATTACAATATTGGCAGCCTTTTTCCACTGTTTCTCAAGTTCCTTTTTACTCCTTATCCCATATTTTCTTGGTAAAAGCTGTAAGTTTCATGAATACAAAAAACTGCTGCAAGAAGAAGCAGTGTGTGGGCAATGCTTTGTATGGCCATGCCTGACCATACTAGCTCTAGCAGTAAGAATAAAGCCTTCTCCCTAGGACTTGCATTTTAGAAGGTGTGATTTGATTAATTATACTTTTCCAGTCACAAAGGTAAGCTAGCTAGAGCTGCCTGAATTGTGCTGTATCACCTGAAGGATTTTCCATTAGAGTGCTAGCAAATCTTTTCTCTAAGTTGATATATGTGTTGCATCAGATTTATGACCAGAGTGAAAAAAAAAATTTAAAATCTGTGACATCTGGTATTGATTTTAAAAAAAACCAAATTATTAAGTCTTTGTTATTTACTAAAAACATGTTAAGATGGGGGCACAATCAGTGTTTGTCAATATTATTTAGTGTAGATGAAAACTCCATTACATGGTTTCATAATGTATGGGCCCAGAGCACTCTATGTTCTTAATAACCGTATTGTAAATTAAGCTTAAGACTTTAGAGAAATAGAAAATTCCTTGATAAAAAAGTATATCCAAGTGTTAGGGAAGAGAGAAACTGCAAAGACATATTGTTGTTTAATAAGTATCTGTCTTTTTCTTTCCTCTGTAATCTCGTGTAGCAATGGGCCAAGGACTTGGCAAAATTGCCTGGCCCAAACCTGCAGGAGGATATCAGACTACTACAGGGGGAAGATGTGGAAGAAGACATTCCTATGTTGGGTTTAGACCATTTTTGAATAATCAAGACAGAGATGGACATCAAGAGAACGATGACTGCAAACAATTAGAATTGGAAGATGTTCAGAAAGAGAATTCTTTATGTATGTACATATCTTGATGTATGTGCCATTTCATTGCAAACTGGGATGCTTGGAGCTGGAGGAGAAAGGCACATTGAGAGCCATATAAGTGGCTCATGTTATCGAGCCACTTAAATAACATGAAAAGTACATTTCCTATGTCTTTAATTTGCTTTTATACTAAATCTCATTCTACAAAGTATAAATAATCTAATAAATCTATATTAGGCTGGGTAGTTTTGCCAGAAGAACATTCATAATGAGTTAATGTGTTCTATCAAACTAGAAAACAATAACATTGTTTAATTCAAATTATTTTGTCTCCAAATTAAAATTCACATTTGGAAGAAAATGCATATTCTAACCTGTTTAGAATGAGGCTGTGAAATATTTGATGCATCACGAACCAGGTTGTTCTCTTTGTCAACCATAGTGAAAATTAGTTTAAGCCTCTAAAATTCTAATGTTCCTCTTTTATTTGTGTATATCAGTTAGACCACTTCCTTTCTTTTTTAATGAATATTGGATGTTAGTATTTACCAAAATGCCTTCTGTGACATTAGCATCTGAATAAAATTTAATAGAGGAATACAGAATGCCTTCTTGGATTAGAAATATTGTCCCATTTCTTTGCCTGAGGTTTTCAGCTTAAAAAACCTCATTTGATATAGCCTTAGATCTTCCAAAGTGCTTGGGGGAAAGGACTTGGGGTTACTTCTCAATACTGGCTGAGTATGAGCCATCAGTGTGCCCAGGTGGCCAAGGGCACCTGGCCTGTGTCAGCAATAGCATGGCATCAGGGCAGTGACAATCCCCCTGTGCTGTGCTACACCTCAAGTGCTGTGTCTGGTTCTGGGCCCCTCAGTGCAGGAAGGACATGGAGGGGCTGGAGTGTGTCCAGAGAAGGGCAGCAGGGCTGGGGAAGGGTCTGGAGCACAGGTCAGGTGAGGAGAGCTGAGGGAGCTGGGGGTGTTCAGCCTGGAGAAAAAGGAGGCTCAGGGGACCTTCCTGCTCTGTACAGTTGCCTGAGAGGAGGCTGGAGTGAGGTGGGTGTCGTTCTTTCTGCCCAATAACAAGTCATGGAACAAAAGAAAATGGCCTCAGATTGCACCAGAGAAGGTTTAATTGGCTGTTAGGGAAAATATCTTCATCAGATGGTTTGCCAGTCACTGGAAGAGGCTGCCCAGAAAAGTGGCAGAGTTGCCAGTTCCTGGTGGTCCTTAAAAGGTGTGTCTACATAGTCTAATGGTGGACTTCACAGTGTTAGATTTATGGTTGCACTTGATACCTTAGTGGTCTTTTCCAGCCTAAGTGATTCTATTGCTCTACAAGGTAGCTTTTTTTTTCCTCCTTCCCTTATACACTATTTTGAAACTGCTTTCTTATTCTAATTTTTTTCTTTTTAAATGATAATGGCATAGTGCTGTTTTAGCTTTGTATTCAATTGTTTTTGTAGTCTGTTCATCTTGGGGTGGTTTTAATTTTTTTTGTAATTGAAGTGTGTTTACTGTTGTCCATGCTTCATACATTTTCTATACTTTCATCTAGTTAAAGATCTATTTCTTGTAAGGCAGTGTTGACATTAGTGGAGTCTCTGTATAATGCTGCCACATTTCTTGTTTCAGTTACACAGAGATGCATGCATTTATTTTATGGGTCATTAGATATATGCAGTTTAAGGGTGTATTATCTCCCTGTTCCTAAGACAGTTCCTTTGTATGTAAATTAGTCTTAATAACAAAAGATCTTTCCTTTACATTTGTCTGTGTGTGTATTACAACTCTTCAAATTTATCTTACAGAACCATTTTGGATTGATTTACTTTCTTTGTCTCCACTAGGCAACATTTTTCCCCAGCTGGTATTACATTTGGGTGGATAGGTATTACTTAAAATCCTGCATATTTTCTGAATTAGAAGGAGCTTACAAGAATCATTGACTCCAACTCCCAGCCCTGCATAGGACATCCCCAAGAATCACTCCATGGGCCCAGGAGTATTGTCCAAACGCTTCTCGCACTTGGCCAGGCCGGTGCTGTGACCACTGCCCTGGGGAGCCTGTTCCGGGGCCCAGTCACCCTCTGGGGCAAGAACCTTTACCTGATATCCAGCCTAAACCTCCCCTGACACAACTTCAGGCCATTCCCTTGGGTCCTGCCACTGTGCACCCCAGAGAAGAGATCAGGGTCTGCCCCTCCTCTTCTTCTCTGGGGTTGTTGAAGACCCCAGTGAGATCTCCCCTCAGTCTCCTCTTCTCCAAGATGAACAGACCAAGTAATCTCAGCTGCTCCTTGTGTGGCTTCCCCCTGTTGGTTCTTCACCATCTTCATGGCCCTCCTTTTGACATTCTCTGATATCTTTATGTCTTACATGGTGGTACCCAAAACTGCCCCCACCACTTGACATGAGGCTGCCCCAGCCCAGAGCAGAGTGGGACAATCCCCTTCCTTGGCCAGCTGGCAATGCTGTGCCTCCTGCCCCCAGGATAGGGCTGACCCTCCTGGCTGCCAGGGCACTGCTTATGCATGTTGAGCTTGCCATTGACTAGGATCCCCAGTGCTGCTCTCCAGCAGCACAATTTAATGTCATCAGCAGACTTTCTTAGTGTACCTTTGAGTCCTGTGTCTTAGTTGTTCATGAAGATTTGAAGAGCACAGGGATGAGGATGGAGCCCTATGGAATTCCACTAGTGACAGGTCACCAGTGAATGGATTTCACTCCATTCACTGTCACCCTTTGTGCCTGACCTGTGAGCCAGTTACTTACCCATCACATGATGTGTTTATGCTGCTGTGTGCTGGGTGTTTTGTCCAGAAGGATCCTATGTGAGGCAGTATCAAAAGCTTTGCTAAAATCCATAATGATTATGTGAACTGGTTCCCTTGATCCAATAGGTCGGATACCTTGTAGTGAAAGGAAATTAGGTTTGACAAGCAGGACTCTCATGAAGCCATGCTGGCTGTGACCAGTGGCTGCATTTCCTTCAGGTTTTTTACCATGCCAAAATAGTCATCTCTGTAATTTTATCAGTCACTGAAGTGGACTGACAGGCCTGCCTTTCCAGGGTCATCCTTGCCCTCCTTGAAAATCATTCATTATGTCATTCATTAGCATCATCCAGTTCATCATTAGCATCATTAGCCAGCATCCAGTCAGCTGAGACCTCTACAGATTCCCAGAATTGTTCAAAAATCACTGAGAGAGGCCTTGCTGTGACATCAGTTGACTAGTTGACTACCCTCAGATGAATCCCATCAGGCCTTATAAGCTTACAGAGATTCAGCAGAAGCAGCAGATCCCATACAAGTTCAGGATTGACTGGGAGTTGATCATTCTCCAGCTCAGGTACTGGGACGTCCTTGGACATCCTCTCTTCATCAGTTTTGAAGATGGGCAAAGAAATCATTTAATGTCTCTGCCTTGTCTCTGTCCTTGTCTGTGAGGTGACCATCCTCATCCTGTAATGGGCTAATGTTCTTTCTGCACTGCCTTTGCTACTGACATACTTAATAAGGCTCTTTTTATTGTCCCCCATGTATCTGGCCTGCATTGACCCCAACTGAGCTTTGGCCATGTGAATTTTCTCCCTACAGTGGAAGCAGCATCTCTGTATTTCTCCCATGCCACCTGACTTTACTTCCACTGGCCACACAAATTCTTTTCCTGCTTCAGCTCCGAAAGATCCATGATCATCCAAGCTAGCCTTCTGCCTCACTTGCATGACTTCCTGTATTTTTGGAATTGCCTGTTCTTGTGCCCTTGGGATGTGATCCTTAAAAAGTGACCAGCACTGACCCCGGCACCCTCCAAAGCATTTTCCCAGGATCTCACTAAGTAGTTCCCTGAGCAGCCTGAAGTCTGCTCTCCTCCTGTCCAGAGTTGAAGTTTTTGCTTTTTCTTCTGTCACCAGAGACTTTGAACTCTGTCACTTCAGGTTCACTGTCACCAGTCTCCACTTCGGTCATGTGACCCTCTGTTGTCAAGCAATAAATCAAGGAGGGCACCTTGATTACTGGTACTAAAGGGGCCACCTTTCCTAGTTGGCCCCTTTAGTTCCTGTACCATGAAGTTACCATCCAGGTGCTTTAAGAAACTAAGAAACTGTAGAAGATGGGTAGGAGGAGATATTATTGACAATATTAAAAATATGACTGTATTTGATCCTTGGTAACTTACTGTATGTGACTCTGCTTGAGCAAGAAGAGTGGAGTGGATGACCTCTAGAGGCACCTGCCAACCAGTCTTGGCTCTTAGCAGTTTTGTGGAGGAGCTTCAAGATTCTTCCAGTGTTTTTCTTCCAGTATTATTTCCTAGAAGCCAGACTCTAGTGCTGAGGGGCATAGCTCTCATAAGATTCCAGGAATTCGCCAACCCAGTAATGGAGGCTCATCTAATGATTTAGATGAGATTTTGGACAAAATAGTCTGCACTATTTACTTGGTTAGGAGTTTAAAAAAAGGAGTTACTTGGAAAGTATTTATTTTGTAGTAGCAGTAGTATACATGTTTTTACCTTCTTTAGCTCTTGCTGCTAGATTTGATGTTTATTGTCCCTTTATGCAAGAGGTGTTCAAGTATAATGTAACTAAAATGCATTTGTGACAAAGCAACTATTAACTGTAATACCACATTCAATCCTGCTATTTTCTTCTTATGAGGAGTTGCACTTAAAGGTGCAGGTAAAAAATACAGTTCTTTTAGTATGTGATTTATAGTAGCAATAAATAGCTTTATCTGAGTGTGGCAGAAGACACAAATTAGCCAGTTAATGAATGGATAGTCCAATATGGAGAGTTCTTTCAGTTTTCTTGTTATCTTATATCCCTTTTATATAAACAATGTCAAAATTCTGCTTGTGTATGTGTTCCTTTAATACTTTCTTCCCTATCACATCCGTAGCTGGAATTGTATCATTTAGATCTATTTCTGTAGGCTTAGTTTGTATAAATGAGAAAGTAAATATCTTACTGAAGAATGACTGCATCTCTGATAAATGTTTCTATCACTTTGCACTGCCGTCCTAGTAAATTATCCCTTCTTTTTAAATGAGCAGTTGTGGTGGACAAGAATATTTCTGTTGGTTTTGATTATTCCTGTGCATTCTTTCTTACAGCACTCTCTGAAGATTCCGGTCCATTGGTTCAAGTTTCTGCTGATTTATTAGATGAGCCTTTGTCAAAAGATGCTGGCACTAGAGAACCTGTTTGCCAAAGTGCATCAAGCCAAACTTCTGAAGTGACCACATCACCATTTTCTGTATTCTGTTATGGCCTAGAAGGCAACCAAATCTCACGGGACTTGAGGAATCCTTATGAAAAATCTGAGGACCTTGCAGAATACACATCTGGAGGGAGTAATGATTTGAATGGTAAAAATGGAATTGCTTTTGTAAACATTGACTCCTATGAGCCAGATAGCAGTGATGGAGAGGAAGAGGATGCCCTAGACAAATATTCTTGGATAAAAGAAGCAGCAGGTCTAATTCTGGGAAGACTAGATAACATACTTTCTCAGTGTGAAAAAGACATGGAGTCTATTAATGACTTACAGTCCCAACTGTCTGCTTTCAACCACAACGTTTATAGAGAAAGTTGTGAAGAAGCAGGACCAATGCCTTTGGCATGTCCAAACAACAGGACACTTAAATCTGCTGAAGATGAAGCTATACAAAAAATTAGCCTGAGTGATGACAGTTATGAAACACAGCAGATAAAACATGTAGTGGATGTTGGAATTGGAACCCCTGTACCAGTTGCTGATGTATTAAACATGGGTGATGGAGAGATTGACCAAGAAAATTCATCTGAGCTAGTAGTGAGACCTAAAATTAGAAAACAAAATACTGCTAAACAACTGGAGAGAGAAAATCATCTCCCTAGTGATGATGAAGAGGAAAGTGATTCCTGGAGGAGAATTGGAATTGCTGATATCCAGCAATGCCATCCTGAGTGTCCCTTGAGAGATGGCAAAGACGAGATGAGTTCTGGTGTGTTCTTTCTCTCAAGAATGCATAGTCATCAAAAGACTGTGGAGGTAGACTTAAGAAGAAATGCACTGACTAGAGAACAAAATAATGTTCTAGGTGACAGTGCTTTTTGGAATGAGTTTGAAGACCGCAACACACATTACTTAATGTCCCACAAAGATGAAGACAGGTAAAAATTTTATTTTTATATCTGTTTTAGTATTGAATATTCTGTGTAAATAATGTGTGAAACTAAATGATACGTTAGCAAATGAGACATAAAAACTTAAGGCATTTCAGAATATGATCAAATAACAAGATGCCAACTTTTCCTTTCAGTTATCTTTCACTCTTCTGGTAATGTAAAAAGCCTTTCCTTATGTCTGCAGTCAGAGCATCTTATCACTGAGGAATATTACTTGTTTATTTCATTTTTACTGATCAGATGGAGGGTAAAGTCTGAAAGCCTTTGTTCAGCTTTGAAAGTTTCCTTCTAGGCTTACTCTTCAGAATTTGTTTTTTTGCTACCAAATCTCAGTATTCTGCATGGCAGCCTATTTGTATTCTTGTATCCAGCCTTTTGAAATAAATTGTTCTTCCTTGTAATATCTGAAGAATAACTTGATAGGGTTGCTTATAATCCATTTTTAATGGAAATCCTTCAGACTACTAGGTGTTTCCCAAGTAGCTATTATTTATTGCAGATTTAGACTTATAAATTGCTCCAACCTTGACATGAGAAGCAGTGTTTAGGTTTCTCCTGCTTTGAGCTTTTCAGCTGTCCTGGTTTAGGGCAAATTCGGGAGGAAACTCCAAAAGGGGTCCCTCTAGAAAGCAGATTCAAGTGGCCCCTCCCCCAGCTGGTTCGGGAAAATATTTCCTTGGAGAAAAGTGGAAAAAAAACTGTTTATTTAACAAGCAAAATATTCACGAGCATAAAAAATGAAAAAAAAATTTAAATTCAGAGTGTCATTTTTGTGGGGTGTAACTCTGCTCGTTCAGTCTCTTATCAGTCCCTCTGGTGCTGAAATGCAGCATCCCCAGCCCTGGTGGGCCACAGGCGTGAGCTCCTGGTGTTTTTCTTTGTTTTCAGTCCAGAGCAGGTTTGAATAGTTCCAAGAAAAAGAAAACCCACAGTCGAGGGAACTTCTCTGCCTCAGATAGCTAAAAACTTACCAAAGAGTAAAGGAGAGATCTGTCCCACTGTCTGTCCATGCTGCAGACAACACTGTCCAGGAGCAGGAATGTGGAGGAGTGCGTGCAGTTTCTGAAAACAAACTGCGCGTTTCTTTCCCGCCCCACCCCCCGCTTCGCTCTTGGAACCAGTCTTAGAGGTGCAGAACTTAACATCCAACATAAACAGAACAGATGACTGGGGATGCAAGTGTCATATAGTCATCCTAAGACATCACCCAAAAGACAAAGTAAAACCTTATGTTGATTAACTTCTATTCATAAAATGTTAGCTTAGAACTCTTCACTAATAATTGGAATTATATAACTGAGCTATTTGAGGGTAAAAACATTTCTAACCTTATGATAATTTATGGAAGATGTAGTAGTGTTTGTGATGGCTTTTTTCCTTCTTTTTCTTGCAGTTTGCTTTCATCTTGCTGATTCTGTTCCCACTGCATTCTTTACAAGACATGTCTTCTGGATGTTGATGTGGCTCTCTTGTGCATATGCTTGCCATTCATAAGCTAACCTGCCTAGTAGATTGTGTGTCCTGTGTTTTTGTAGAGAGAAAAGCGTGAAAATTAATTAGCATAACATCTTGTCCTTAAAATGTTGCAGAGTTGCAACTATGAGAGAACAAAATGCATTTTAAAATGGGATAGTCGACTTAAGGGCTTTTCTTCTTCAAAGAGTAGGTATAGGGTCCTGCACTTCAGGCAGGGGATAACGCCAAGTACCAGCACAGGCTGGGGGCTCCGCCACTGGAGAGCGGCTCTTCTGGGTTGGACATTGGGGTGCTGGTGGGTGACAAGTTGAGCATGAACTGGTCATGTGTGCCCTGGGGGCCAGGAGGGACAGTGGGATCCTGGGATGCATTGGGAAGAGTGTGGCCAGCAGGTCAGAGAGGTGATCCTGCTCCACTTCTTGCCCTAGAGAGGCACATCTGGGGTATTGTGTTCATTTTTGGTTTCCATAGTTGAAGAAAGATAAGCAGGTACTGAAGAGGGGTCCAGTGGAGGCCACAGGGACGATGAGGGGTTTGGGTCATCTCTCTTATGAGGAGACGTGGGATCTGGGCCTGTTTAGTCTGGAGAAGATGGAGAGGGGATCTCACTGATGCAAATAAGTATCTCCAAGGTGGATGCCAGGAGTGTGGTGCCAGACTCTCTTCAGTGGTGTTCAGGGACAGGACAAGGAGCAGTGGCCATAAACGAAAAGACAAGAAGTTCTACCACAAGAAGAAAAACTTTAGGTTGAGAGTGGCAGCGCGCTGGAACAGGTAGCCCAGGGAGGTCATAGAGTCTCCCTCTCTGAAGACATTCCAAACCCACCTGGGACCGTTCTTGTGTCCCAGGTTGGACTGGATGATCTTCAAAGGTCCTTTCCAACCCTGACAATTCTGTAATTCTTAATAAAGGTACTTGCAAATGAATCCTTCACTTCCTTATAAGGTTTACTTTTCAAAAATTTTTGTTAGTGCATAGTCTTTTCCATTTTTGAAATGCTGCAGCTAGAAAATTAAAATGCCATGAAGGAAGTGTAATGTATTCTACAATTATAGCACTGGCTTCCATGATGCATTGTGATGGGTTACTGTAGCATGACAAAAAGAAACGTGGATTGATTGTTTGAAATGTTCTTGATGATGACAGTAACTGAACCAGTAAATAGGAATCATGTGTTTTTAACTTAGAATCCCCATAACTTATGTTCTAAAACCTAAAAATACTTATGTTTATGAAATAAATTGTCAATGATTAGTCTGTACAAAGGAGTGATATGTTCACTCTTGAAAGGTGAAGTTTTATGTTTAAAGGTTTAAACCATATTTTATGTTCATGCAGAGCTACATAAAAAGTGGATTTGACATATGTGTCGAACTACATCCTTCTGATGTAGTTTATAAATTATTAAATAAGCTGAGTTTTAGCTTATTCGCAGCCCAGGGAGAAATTCTGCAGTGTTGCTGCAGTGTGGGCCTCCACCTCACATTTTTGCTTCGAGGAGGTGCACAGCTATTGTGGTGTTAGCATGTGGAAGCTGTATGGGAAGGAGAAGGTCTTGCACGTTTGTTAGAACCACGTATGTTCGAAGTTGGAAGGGTGGTGGAAGGTCCCAGGGCAGGGTTGAGGGAGGAGGATCATATCCATTAGTTCCATCCATTTAATTTTGGACTGTGTGCCAGGTGTGGGTTAGGAGGGGATTCAGCCAGGGGAGGGACAAGTGTCAGCGAATCCTCATGCAGATGCTAAGTTCATGTGCTATACTTTCGGTGAGTTGCAAGTCTGTAACTCTCTAACCATTAAGTAGTGTTCTCCACCTGTGCAGAACTGAGCACAGTTAAATCCTGAGTTCTGAAATATTTAATGTTCTTCAGTTGTTTAGTGTTAGTGACTTTAGGTATATCCTTTTCTGGTTTGAATTAGTGCTTGTGTATAAACCTTAAAAGAGAGCAAATTTTACTAAAACCAAAGGAGGAGTATTTTAAAGTGTGTTGGAAGTCATTCTCAGATTGTAAAATAGAGAAAAGTAAAACAAGACATCTGAGTATTTCAGCTAGTCTTAGAGTATCTAAGATGAAATTGTAAAATATATACTAAAAAACAACAAACAACATAATATATGTATGATCAAACAACATAAAAAACAACATTCCAAACCAAAGTCCCAACCCAAAACCAAAGAACCAAACAGAACAAAAGGTTAAAAAAGTCAATATTCAGCTTTAGATGGTGTAATACGAGATACATAATACGGATAATACAACTACATAACAGAATTTCATAATAGATGTGATTTCTATTTTAAAGTAATCCATTAAAATAGCCCAAAATTAATGAATATTCTCATTTCCATCACTTTTCTTAGTCATCAAGATTGTGATAGAAAAATTTATTCTGCCTCAAATTAAAATGCTTATATATAATCTGTGTCATTAATTTATTTATTCTTGTAAAACTTTCAGTGTATACTGCAAGTATATAATGTATATAATGCAGTTTTTCAAAAGCATTTAAAAGTCATTAAATTGAAAATTCTATTGGCATGTCTTTGTAATATTTGATAAAGGGAGGAAATTAGTGAGTTTGTAGGTGGGGAGGTAAGAATACACTTAAACATACTGGGTTTAGCAGGTTAGAAAACTATGCTGTGGGTGTTGTGGATTGCTTTACAAAATGAGGTCTAGTAAGCATGTTGGCTGTTCGCATATATGTTTTCTCTAAGTTTTTGAAGTGACGTAGCTAGTTGACTATATTTTGAATTTCTCTAACTGTCACTGTAGAGAGTGAATCATCCAAGTGCCATTACCAATGGGATCAGTAGTTGATCCTTTCTAAGATTGTGCTAGCACTACTATTTTGTTTAAGCTGCCCAAAGCTTATTTATTTCCCTTTTCTATGTGGTGGCTGAGCAAATTGTCTTTTCAAAACTTCCTGCCATTCATCTTGTTTGGCTAGTGAATCAAATGATTTGCAATAAGTCATACATTACATCTTTCTGTGTTAAAAAAGGTCATTCTATATGGTTTATACATTCTGAGAGCTTTTACTTTAAATTTACTTGGCTGAGAGGTAAGGCTGACGTTGGTTATTACTTGTTAATCAAGCAGTGCCACTGCTGCTGTTTTTCTAATCTGGTAGAAAGATGTGTATAGTGAGTCTGGTTTCTGTTAATGCATGGTTTCCTGTACTTTACATGTGTGGTAAGGGAAGAACAAAACATTTTTGCAAAGTAGGATGGGTAGAATGTTTGAATTCTTTTTTACAGACTAATTTTCTTTTTTTTTAATTAATTCTATATACACTTGATTTGTAATGCATCTACAGATAGCGCAAGATTAATTTCTCTTAGGAAAAAAGTTGCCTATATTGACGGCAATGTTGATAGAAAAGTAGAAAATTGTTTTCTTTCCCCTAAAGCAGTGTTTGAATTCATACTCTGTTACTTGTTTAAATTGCAGCTCAGAGTGCAGTGATGGAGAATGGTGTACATCTGTGCCTTCCTATTTTACTGCTCTGGAAAAAGAGCAGTCCTCAAGTGATGAAAGCTGGGAGACTGTCTCATGCAGGGAGGAGCTTGACCCTGGTGTGCAGAGGAGTGGTGTGAAAGAGGAGAGCACTAACTACTGTTTCCAAGAAGGGTATGCCTTTATTTTATTAGCTAACCTCCTATAGCTTCTAGCATTGCCAGTAGTAGGGTACTACACAGAATAAGATCTAAAAGCAGTTACCATGCTAGCAACAATCATTTGCCTACATCACAATAATCTGAGTAGTTGTATGTATTTCAAATCAGGGAAAATACGGCATTTCATGCAAGCAGTTCTGTGTAATGAAAAATACAGAAACAATGAGAGCGTATTGACATGTACTGTCAATATGGTTAATAATACACTGACTTTAAAAAGCCAGTTAGGCAAGTTATGTAACATGTTAAGATATACATGATACATAAACATCCTTTGATACTGCTTAGGACTACTTGAGAAGAACTTGTTTATCTCTCTGCTTTATTGCTTCTTCTATTCCACTGCTGCTCCTTATTTTCTGCAACCCTATCAGTGATTAAAGTAAACTTGAATTTCTTGTTTGCTCTAGTAACTTTAAGCTTACTTTATTTTTCCAGTCATTCAGTACTTCGTAAACTGTAGCTGCCTTTGCTATAAGGCAAAAATTTGTAACTATATACAGCTAAGAAGAATGTTCTTGGCTTTTTTTCTAAACATCTAATATTGACTCTAGCTATATCTTTATAAAGCAAAGGCCACACCTAAGTGTTCTTTCAGCTTTTTCCACTCTTAAATGCACAGTACCTATTGCTAAGCAGTCCAGTTTGTTGTTAATGCCTTTTTAGTGTTCTCCACATTCTTGGGTCTTGAAGAACTAGCATGGCTTTATGAAAACTTTATAACAACTCCTATCTGTCAGAAAAGCAATAATGGAGCTGTGTGCTTTTTAAGTTCTTTGATATGAACAGCATGAATATGTATGCATCTTTAACATAATTCCTGTTTATTTTCCCTTCTATAAGGAACGTGGGCCTCACAGCCCCATGACTCTCTGCATTGAGGTGTCTTCTGCTCCTCTAGAATATCCAGGAATGAGAGGAGTCTTTTTCTCTTGCAAGGAGTAGCTCTTTGAATTGCATTCAGGCCAAGCTTTGCCGTGGAGTCTGCTCTGGGGTGTCAAGACAATCTTTCTCCTTAATGCCTTTAGGAACTTGTAGATAAATAAGGAAATGTTTAATTTATTAACCCTGGCAGGGATGCTGGCTGTACTAGAGAAAATTTGAAGCAAACTGCTTAATGTACTGCTGGCCTTGAGCATTAGACTAAATTTTGCTACAGAATCATGGGTATTACTAGATTCTGAGTCTGGAGCTAATAGCTGTGAGAATTTCTTGCATTTCTATGGCAAATGCTTAATTTCTAATCTGTGACTCTGCAGTCTGGGAAACATGCCTTTTATTTTTTGTGTTATGTTCAGCTTTTGTTGTTCATGTGTGCTTGTAAATTCTTAGCTTTTTAGTTTTAGCTTTTCATTTACTTATATAAAGGGAGCAGACATTATTGGAGGAAGGTGAAATTCCTTGGTTACAGTACCGAGAAGAAGTAGAAAGTAGCAGTGACGAGGAAAATGATCCAATTCGTGATTTTGTACATCTTGGATTCTTCTTGCTGGATGGAAATAACAACCTTGAGGATGACTCCAGTGTGAGTGAAGACCTGGATGTGGAGTGGAGGTATGCATTTGATAGTTGTCTGCTTTCATTTCAGAGGTTTTGTAGTTACTATTTTGTTTTCTATGTAAAATGTCAAAAGTACTCATGGCTATCAGTATGCAGTTGCTTCAAGGACTAGTAATCTTAGTTTTAAAGTTTAAAGTATTTCAAGTACTATGTGTCTTCTAATGAGAGAAAAGGGAATAGATTTGCTGAATCAGGCTGTGATCTGAGAAAATTTTGGTGCCCTAAATATGCAAGGCATGGGTGTATTTTTTAATTTAATTTTCAGGTGGAAGTGTAACAGAAATAAGACAATATAAATGTAATCAGCATTCAAGTTGGTCCTATATTATAATTAGTATGTTCCTCCTTTGAAAGCAGTGTAAGTTAGTCATTATAAATCTATTTTATTTCTCCTTAAAATGCCATGAACTTACCTAATATTATAATAATTTTGAATGCTTCACTCCATTTTCTGTCATTAGATTTCTGAAGGATATTGCAATCAATTTATTATAAAAATGCTGCAAATACCAGGAATAAAGTGATTAGAGCCACATTCAAAATAATGTAATGTATAATAGTATAATGTCTTTGGTGTAGAATGTGAGAGACAAAAGGCTTTCCAGTGAGAGACATAACACTTTTCTGCTTATTAAAATATAAACTCAAATGCAGACATGACAACACTGTTGTTTTCTCCTTGTGAAAAGGAGAAACATGGAGAAATTCCTTTTATTGTATAAAAGCATAAAAGGGGCTAATGCAACTAGAAGTAAGGCATGTGTTCTTAGACTGTCAGGCAGTAAGCTAGCAATGGAATTGTGTGATAGAGACAGAAGCTGTGTTTTAAGTGTTGGAGGTTAGCCTTGGTAAGCTTCCTAGTTACTAAAAACAGGAACAAAGATGTTGATGGTCTGTTAGGTTTTGTCTGCTGAGCATGTGCAGATCTGTACACCATTTCACTTGTGCCTGTTTTAAGATTTAATTTCTGAATTTCTAAAACAGAACTCAAAGGAGCTGCCAAGCCATTTACTGTGACACATTATTTAATCAAAATCTGATTGTTAGTTGTAAAACAACCTTAATAGCATACATATGAAACATATTAGCTGAACTTACGCCCTTTCACGGTAGAAACTCCCATCAGGATGTTCTGAAGTATATGCTGTGGGAGTGTGGTACCACTGTGTTGGGACCAGGGGTAGGGAGCTGCAGAACTGCCTCTGAGGTGCTGGGGCTGCCCCATGTGGGACACAGCTGGTTCTAGCTGGTTCCAGTGGACCCACCATAGGGTGGGTATGAGAGTGTATGAGAGAGAAAGGAGGATGATGTGAGAGAAGCAACCCTGCAGACACTGAAGTCAGAAAAGAAGGTGGGGGAAATGCTCTAGCTGCCACAGAAGACCATGGTGGAACAGGTAGGGATTTGCTGATGGAGCTGTGTCTGGGGAGAACACATGCTGGAGTAGTTGGTGACGGACTGCAGCTTGTGGGAAAAACCCATGCAGGAGCAGGGAAACAGTGTGAGGAGGAAGTAATTGCAGAGAGGATCCCATGGGCATGGGATGACCCATGGACAGACAACAACCCCTGTTCCTTTCCCTCTGCCCTGCTTGGGATAGGGAAACTTAGAGGACTCAAGGATAAAGGCATGAAGTTGAGCCTGGAAATAAAGGGAGGGCTAAGAGAAAGGTGGTTTAGTTTTTGTCTTTGTTTCTTACCATTCAAATCCATTTTTATTGGCAGTAAATTAATAGCATCATAGAGCAGCCTAAATTGAAAAGGAACCTCAAAAGTTCATCTGGTTCAACCTTTCAATTAAATTAAGGCTTTTCGTGAATTGAGTGTGTTTTGCCTGTGATGATGATTGATGACTCATGGCCCTTTTTCTGGAGCCATGAGCTTTTAACCTTATTTATGTGTCCAGTTGAGGCAAGGGAGGGAGGAGATCAGCTGGCTGGGTATCAGGCTGTTATTAACAGGTGATGTGCAATAATTTGATATATCCTGAAGTTGTGCTGTAACTATTTATTTTGAAAATAAGACCATGTTTCCTAACCCATGTTTTTCAGACTACTTGATGAGTTTGGTGATGGCCTAGGACTTGCTCAAGCCATTCCTTACATGGAACCTCAATTTCTCACATATATGGCACTAGAGGGACACTTAGAAGCTGTAGAGGTATTAAAATATTTTTGATGGTCTTATATCTGTGATGTTGTGACACAAATGTTTATAGTTGAATCCTTTTTCAAGTTAATCTGAAAATCAGGAGAATAAGGGAAAAATACTTTCCTGTGTTAGCTTGAACTGCCAACTTTTCATGGCAGCAAACATGAAAATACATCTTGGAAGTTCTTTTAAAGGATGTACTACAAGAAGTCATTGATCAGTACCTGCTTCTTTTAGTATATGCATTTATTTCCTCATATGGCAAAGAAAGTTACTGGATTCTGCCAGTATAAACATATGCCATTTAATTCTAAAGAATTTTACCAAATTGTGTATATAACAAATGAGAGCTTATGCTTGAGTCTATGCCTGTGAATTGTCCCAGTTTTGTTTTCTTTTTTTTGCAAGAGTATATTTGGATTTCTCAAATTTTTATTTATCAGTAGAAGACTTTTCTGTTTGACTGTCTTCACTCTGTGTATTTTAATTTTTAAAAAAAGTTTTTAAAGACCCCACCCAATAACAAACAAACAAAAGACTCCAATCAGGAAAATAAACCACCAGAAAAAAAAATGCCTTTTATATTTACCTTGTTCTATCCCATTTCACCTGTCTAATTTTGGATATAGACCGAAGTATTTATTATCAAGAACCAGCATGTTTATGGTCTTTGTCTTTTGTTTATTACTTCAGGTTGGTCAATGTCAGTGAATATAGAGCTAGCTGAAACCCAGTTTGATGCAGTGTGACAATTCTTGCACTGCCAGAAATCTCCCCTGCAGGGTATTTGTCAAAACAAGAGCTAAATGATGTGTAGACATATAATATGGTGTTACAACAGCTGAACTGAATGTTTTGTGGGTTGCGTAAGTTGAGGGCAGCAAGGGGCAGTTTGACTGCTGGCACCTACTTTAAAGAGGTGAGCAGGGCAAGCTGTATGTCATAGTGTGCTTGCAGACAAAATACCAAGGGCACTTTGAAATGCTCTCTAAAGCTGGCAGACGGTGGAACAGTCATAGGTAATGGTTTTTTTTCCATAGATATGTGCAAAGTCAATGATTTTCTGAATAAGGTTCCCAGGTCTTTTCCAAGGCAGTGGAAGGGGCTGTTCCTTTAAATTGGCAGGCATGCAATTTCTAGGTTTTGTACATCCCGCAAGGTATATAGGAGGTCACTATTCATGACCAAGTATCACAGGGCCTTCTCCAGCTGTGTAGGATCTTGTTAGCATTACTTATTTAGAGACACTTCATTAACATGGAAACGGTCTGTTGATATCCTTATTGTAAAAGCAGTATTTTGAAGCCGTATAGAGAAAATTCTTGTCTCTTTCATAGCTGCTGGTTCTCACTACATCAAAAAAAAAACAGAACTGCAAAAACAGTTGACCTCCTCCTTTGCACCAAAGCAAGAGGATCTGTGTAGAGAGGGGAAACTAATTCCATGTTTGTTTTTTTTTTATCTGCACATTAACACTTGAAAAGGAGACTGAGTTTGTTATGACTCTTAAGTTTTTCTTTCTCATTCCTGTATGACAACATTTGCCTAAATACTCTGTCAGAAGAAATATGTGCAGTCCTGTCAGAGTGACCTGTAAAAGTAATCATAGGTGATCATGTGCATGGCTGACTGAGGGGGTGCTGTAATTACATTTGTGTCACCAGGAACAGAACGTCACTGAACACCATTAGCAAGCAGGCAGATGACTACAGAGGTACCTGTGGTATAGGGCACTGTAAATGTGGAAAAGCTGATTCTCTTACATAGCATTTGTGCTTGAGAGTAGCACATAGGGTGTGATACTTGATAGTGGCCGTAGAAGTCTTGGCATATTTCAAATTAGTCGGCAGAAACTGATAGCTGAGTAATAAAAGGAAGAGTTGTATGGACTGTGACCGCATAGACAACACAGGTTTTGAGTAAGAATTCCAAATATTCCCTTCAAATCCCAAGCAGAATACAGAGCATATATGTTTACAGTATGAAGTGGTTACTAAAATTGTTCAGAAAATGTGAGCAAAATAGCTGACTGTTGCTTTGAAACACTTGAAAGGGATGTGACACAATAAAGCGTCCAAAATTCAAGTGTATCTTAATTGGAGAGGAGGGTGTGGGAGAGATCTGTCCCAAATAATTGTGACATTTGGATGGGAGAATTAATGAAAATATTAGATATTTGTTTTGAAAAGCTATGTTGTATAGCTTTTATAGCTCTCTGGGTTCCTAAAAATTAATAGAATATATGTCTGATTTTAAATATTTTTTCTTCCATCTGTTATAAAGAAACTACATAGCTGGGAGTGTCTGGTTTACTTCATTAACAGTACGGAACGGGCTGGTTGCCTCTGCTGCATCAGTGACTTAATAAGTACTTCCTGTGCCAATTCACAGATGTGAGGAGTTCAAACCCTCGTAGGCTGTGGCACTCTTGATTTTAACAGAAAAATGTCCAGCATTTTGTTTTTGGTACATGGAGAAGTAAGCAGTCACACAAGCAATAAAAGGAAGTACAGTTATTTTGAAGATACATCTTGTAAAAGTTGTAAAACAGACACTACTTTGCTTTGGGTTTGAAAATGTGGCCTCAGAGTAACTGTAAGGCTTTGTGTCTATAATGTTTCTTTTGTGTAGGTTTCAGATGCAAGCAAGCAATATAATGCTTGGTGTTTGAGAATACTCATGCTGGATATAAACAGAGAAGTTTGACACATAAGTAATATTGCAACCTTCTGTATCCCTGGGATCTTATCTAGTTTTTCCAGGTGTAGCAGTTACTCTGATTAAGCATAGTATTTTTACCGACTGTTTATTCTCAGACCATTGCAATTGGAGCAAAAACCAAATACAAATACTAAAATCATCTTAATGTTAGTAAGGTAGTAGTGTCTGCTGCACCAGAATTTGATGGGTATTAGCTGTAAAATTGGAGCAATGTACCTGTTTTGTAGGGGGACTTGCACACTGCACTAGGAATAACCCCAGGTTTTCCCTTAAACTGACATATTTCTTGTGGCAGTAGGAGCTGTAAATATTTCTTAGCTCATGCTGATCTCTCTCTGCCCCAAAGGTTTGATTGTAGGTATAAAACTGCTAGTTTAGATCTCTGGTAGTGTGATAGCTTGAGCTACCTTGTCACTGTGATCCGAGTTCAGACATGTTTTCAGGTTGCAGCTATAGTAACTTCAGGGAAAGTTTAAGGGGAAAGACTACTGAAGAGATTTCTGTATAGTCCAGTGTTTCTCTAGTATATAGACCTTTTTAGTTAAGTGTATTCCCAACATTACAAAAATATCATGCTACCTTAAACTTCTTACAAAGAGAGTTTTGTGGCCAATAGCATAAATAATTTTCAAGCTGATTAGAACAGTAAGTAGTTGTACTTAAAGAATGTGACTGATTCATTCAGACTGTGAACCCAGTTCTTCCGTGTTCTTGGTTCTTCAGTTTCAGTTTGTTTGCTGTTCAAACAGGTAGTACATTTCTCAGCAAATAACCAAATATTCTGAGTTCTGTGATTTTAGTATTTTTTTTTTACTGGATATCCTCTCAGTGTCTTACACTGTCGAATGTATGATGTACACAGCAAATATACACAGCAAATATGGTATAGACTTGTAGTCTTAAAGATTTTGTATGGTAAAAAATTTGAGTTTAAAAAAAGTTACTTCAGAGCATTTTGTCTGTTTTAAGATTAGAAATACCTACATGGATCTTGGGTTTTTTATTTCTTGAAGTTTACACTGTTAGTGTAGCCAAGGTACTTAATATTTTTTGTTTGTGCCTGAGTTAATAATTGAAGCTAGGAAACACATTAATGAGGGATTTATTTTCAGAAGCAAAATGAAAGCACAGTTTTAGATTGACAAGCTTTATTACATTTTCAACTTGCTGCCTTTTCTGTAACTTTATAAAATTAACAAATGTTCATTGTAGATTAAGTTGCGACTCTCTCCTCATACTCTAAGAATGCTTTAAAAGCAAGGCATTGCTGTTTTGACCTTCAGTTTCATCTCATTCATTACAAAAATAAAAATGATGTAATGGCTAGTTTGACAGACATGTCTTCCATTTTCAAAAGTAATGCTGCTAGAATTCGATTATTTTTCTTGCTTGTTTGTTTGTTTTGTGTGAAATGTTACATTTGTGAATAAGAGAACTTGCTCTTTGCTTACCCCTTTCAGACTGCTCTGGCACAGCTGGAGTCTCTTACATTTGATGTTGAACAGACTCATCCACCAGCTACGAAAGAAACCATAGATTGTCTGCCACAGATTATTGTCACAAGTGACTACAATGGTATGGAAAAATAATGAAAAAGTAATTTCCACAAAGTTTGTAAGAACAAGTTCAACTTTCTCTAATACCGTAGATGCAATATTTAAGTGTACTTACTGCATAGTGCTGTTCTAAGGTCTTTTTAATCTGAGTATAATTTTGATCCATTTGGAAAAGTAATCTTTAATGGAGTTACTGTGACTGTATTTGTAATTATTCATGATACTGTTGATAATATATGTATTTTAATTTGAGCTCATCTTAGATGTAAAACAAGGTATTAATGCTTTTTCTTTGTCATGGGTTTAGGTCAAGAGCAGTGTTGTACTATCTGTTGCAGTGAATATGTGGAAGGTGAAATCATAACAGAGCTACCTTGCCATCATTTGTTTCACAAACCTTGTGTAACTCTTTGGTTGCAGAGAGTAAGTACTACTGGATTGGTGGAGGGTTTGGGGGCAGGGGGGTTGTGTATTTTTGTGTATTCTTCTGGGACAACTTTAAAAATGTGGGATGAAATACCAAGAATTTATGAATTATTATTTGAGTTTATGCATTATGGAACCAAAATCTAGTGCAAGTGAGGAAAGAAATTTGTATTTGTACTCACCTGAAGGGCAATTTCTTTAATAGAGGGAATATTTCTGTAAGGGAAAATATGTTTTCCTTTACTAAAAATGAAGGAAATGGATGAGTTATAGCTTGTTTTGGTACAAGAAAAGCTTTCTTTACTATATTCCTACCTTGAAGTAAAGATAATGGAATCATATTCTCTGAGAAAAGGATTTGTTCTGTCTTATCACAATGTCAGGCCCATTTATTGTGACAGCTAAGGCTGGCAGAGGAAATACTGAAATGCTTGTAGATTAACTTTTTTGTAAATTATCTTTAGTAATTCTATACAATATAAGATTTAATTTTCATGGTCTGTAATCAGTTTCCTTCCAAATGTCTTAAAAAGTCTTGCGCTATGTTGAAGCTAGACTAAAACAACCCTAATTAATGAACTGGTATGGTTTTTTTATTTGCACTTCCACTCTCCTTTATGTGCAGTGCGAGCCTGGACTTGATAGTTCTAAGTGAGCTTACAGTGTAACACAATTTCCTCAAGAGTATAAGAGAAAGATTAATTGACTGTACCATGGTGGTCATATCAGAACACCCCTAGCATGGAGGGTTGATCGATTTAGTTGATGGGTTTATAACTTTTTTTATCTTGATAATGTTGATTACCATATTCATTTTTCTTGTTTTACACATCCTGCCTGTTTTTTCTGTTGTCATAGTAAACTGCTATTGCTGTAAACTAGAACAAAATACTTCCTCTTAGATTGGGGCTGTACCTAACTTATTTTGCCTCAAAATCCTTGCCTCAAAAGAAAGTCCCACCTGTAAAGTCAATGGTGTGAAGAAGAACTTGGAGAGAACATTTGCTGTGTAGCTGGTGTAAAAGCAAAACAAGTCTTTCTTCTGAGTTTGTGTTAGCTGTCAGCTCCAGGTAGCTATGCAGTCAAATTTGGGTTTGAGGTGGTGCTGTTGTGGAGATCCTAAATACTTTCTAAGTAATAACTTTTAGCTTTTCAGTATAATTGAATGCAAACTGTGCAAATGACCTGGGTTTTTTTTTTCTTTTTTTGTAGTCGGGAACATGCCCTGTTTGTCGTCATGTGCTTGCACCTGTACTTCCCGAAGCAGCTGATGACACTGTTTTTTTTATTTGATTGATGATTCACCCTCTTCTGTTAACATTGCTACAGGACCCTCAAACTAGGGTCAGAAATAAAATCTGCCACCAAAATAAAAATGTAAATTTTGCCTGTTTTAATTATAATGTGAAAACAATTCAGTATAAAATATTGTTATATAGTCATGGATTGGCTTGGGTTAGAAGGGACTCTAAAGATGATCTGGCTCCAACACCCCTTGCTTTGGGCAAGGACACTCTGCTCTAAACCAGGTTGCTCCAAGTCCCATCCAACCTGGCCTTCAACACTTCCAGGGCTGGGGCATCCACAGCTTCTCTGGGCAACCTGTGCCAGGTCCTCACCACCCTCACAGTAAAGAACTACCTCCTAATACATAATCCAAAGCTACTTTCTTTTAGTTTGAAACCATTCCCCCTTGTTCTGTCATATGCCGTTGTGAATAGTCTCTCTCCATCCTTTTTGTGGAGTTCCTTCAGGAACTGGAAGGTCAACTCAAAGCCTTCTCTTCTCCAGATTGAAAAATCCCCATTCTCTCAGCCTTTCCTCATAGGAGAGGTGCTCCATCCCTCTGATCACCTTGGTGGCCTCCTCTGGGCTCTCTCCAGCAGTTCCATGTCCTTCCTGTGCTGGGACCCCAGGGCTGGAGGCAGCTCTGCAGGTGGGGTCTCACCAGAGCAGGGCAGAGGGGCAGAATCCCCTCCCCCCCCTGCTGCCCACGGGGCTCTGGATGCAGCCCAGGACACACTTGGCTTTCTGGGCTGGGAGTGCCCATGGCCCGCTCATGTCCAGCTCTCACCCACAGCACCCCCAAATCCTTCTGGGCAGGGCTGCTCTCCATCTGTTCATCCCAGCCTGGGCAAGCACCAGGTGCAGTACCAGAACCTGGCCTTGCTAACCTCCTGAGATTCCCATGGGCCACTGCTGGAGCTTGTCCAGGTCCCTCTGGATGGCATCCTGTCCCTCAGGAGTGTCAACTGCACCACTCAGCTTGGTGTCAGCTGTAGATTTGCAAAGGGGGCACTTGATCTCTTTATCTGTGTCATTAATAACGACATTAAACAGTTCTGGTCTCAGTAGGTATCCTCAAGGGCCACGACTTTTCACTGTTGTTGATCACAACTCTGAGCCATTGACCACCACCCTCTGGACATGGCCATCCAACTACTTTTTAGCAATCTAGCAGCCCACTCATCAAATCCATTTCTAATTTGGAGAGGAGGATGTTGTGGGGGATGCTGTCAAAGGCTTTGCAGAAGTCCAGATAAATGACACCTGTAACACTTTATCCCCTGCTGTAGTCACTCCATCATAGAAGGCTGCCAGATGGGAAAGAATAACAAAGCAAATGGAAAAAAAATAACATGAAACTTGAACAGAAACAAGCTTATCTATACATGCACTAGTACATTGGAAGCATTCTGATTCTGGCAGGTGTTGATAAGTTAATTTGTTTTGGCCATTAGACAAAGAGGTAACAATTTTTTCCTAACTAGCCATAGCAACAGTAATTAACATAGTGTGAAAAGAACTTCCCTTTCCCAAAGGAAAAAAAAACCTAAGGGTTTTGGATAAGGTTACATGGTAAGCTGCCTCATAAGGTGAAACTCTGTAGATGCCTTCCTTGTTATGCCAGGCAGAAAGCTCTTGTTTCCCCTTCTTTCCTTATTCTGTGCTTGCTTGAACACCTGACAAAACCAGACTTTTTTTTATAAAGTAAAGCTGCAAAATGCAATTATTGTCTGTCTCTAAAAAATAACTCCCTACAAACCACATAAGCTGCTTATATAAGCTGTGAGAAGTGTTTGGATCAGAGTGTCTGAGTTGAAAGGGTCCTTACACATCACCTAGTTCTAAATCCCCTGCCATGGGAGATAGGTTGTTCCAAGCCCCCTCCAGCCTGGCCTTGAACATTTGTAGGGATGGGGCAGCTCTGGCATATCCAGACAGCCTGTTCCAGTGCCTCACCACCCTCACAGTGAACAATTTCTTTCCAACATTGAATCTAAACCTTCTCTCAGTTTAAACCCCTTACCCCTCCTCTTATCACTCTTAACACCCTAGTAAAAAGTTCCTCTTCAACTATTCTGTAACCCTCCTGGAAGGCTGCTCTAAGGTCCCCCTGGAGCATTCTCTTCTTCAGGCTGAACAACTCTAGCTCTCTCAGCCTGTCCTCACAGGGCAGGTGCTCCAGCTCCCTGGATGTTTTTGCAGCTCTCCTCAGGTTCTGCTTGAGTATGTCTGTGTCTTAAGCTGAGGGCTCCAGAGCTGGACACAGCACTCTGGGTGGGGAGAGAATTCTCCATGGGAGTGAAGCAGGGAGGCAGAATCATCTCCCTTGACCTGCTGCCCACAATCTTTTAACACAGCCCAGGACGTGTTTGGCTTTCAGGGCTGCCAGTACATGTTGCTGAGTCTTATCAAGCTTTTCATCATCCAGCTTCCCAAGTACTTCTAAGTACTGCTCTCAATCCATTCTCTGCCCAGCCTGTGTTTATGCTGTACTTGGGATTACCCCAAACCGTGTGCAGGACCTTGCACTTGGCTCTGTGGAACTTCGTGAGATCCACACAGGCCCCTCTCAGGCCTGTCAAGATCCTTCTGGGTGACATCCCCTCCCTGCAGTGTGTCCATCACACCACACAGCTTGGTGGTGTCAGCAGATTTGCTGAGGGTGCTCTGATCCCACTGTCCGTGTCACTGACAAAGGTGTTTAGCGCGGCCAGTCCCCAGTAGTGCTGGAGGAATCTGCTTGTCTCTGGTCTCCACCTGGGACCATCAAGCCATTGACCACAACCCTTTGAATGTGACTGTCCTGTCTGTCAAATCTGTGTCTCTGCCATTTAGAGGGAAGGATATTGTGTGGCACAGAAGTCAAGGACTCCTCTCAGAGCAGTGGGGTCCTGGGTCCCAGACTGTGGTTCTGTTCCCACTGTCAGTACATCTCTCTGTTTGAGTGCACTGTCCAACCGGGATGAAGTCTTGTGGTCTGTTTGTCTTTACTTTCCATTTAATTTCCTTTTGTCATCTTGTAACTCCTCTGTAATCTTACCTGCAGATCTCTGCAACCCATCTCACTCCTTGGACTAAGAATAGAAACAGATCCCCTTGAAGAAAGTCCTCGGGCAAAAAATCCAGTTCAAAGCCAGCCCTTTCTTTTTGAAATCTCTACAGGTTTTCTGCAGTTTACCTCTTCTGAGATACAGCCCTAAATTGTCTGTGCACCATCACTTCCTCTTTTCTTTTTGAACCTGCTTCCTTCCTTTCTTCCTTTGCAGACTGTCCAAGCCATTCACATTTCTTCCTGGTGTTTCCTGCCACCTGTATCTTGCTAACTTCCCCTCTTCTTTCAGACTCCATTGTATGCCATATTTGGTTTATGGTGCTCATTTTACTTGTTACCAGACCTGTACCCCTCAATACTGGCAATTCCTCCAGGGCCTGATTGCTGCAGCCCAGGCTACCTTCTGTTTTGGTGTCTCTCATAAATCCCTCCGTATTAGTGAGAAACAAGTCAAGAAATTCTTCTCCTCTTGTCTGTCTTCATCATCTGGACTAGAAACTTACCCTTGATGCTCTCCTGTATTTACCTGGACTGCTTGCAGTTGGCTGTGCCATTTTCCCAGCAAATATCCATGTGGCTGAAGTCTTCCATTGGGATCATTGCCTGCAAATGTGATTCTTCCTGCAGATGAAGAAAGAGCTCTTCACCAACCTCCTCTCGTTGATCAGGTAATGTGTAGTATACACCAATTACAAGGTTTCTTTGTTGTTGACAAGGTTGTTGGCTTAGTCTCTAATTTCCATCCATAAACTCTTGACTTGCACATTGCTGTTCTTCAGAAACAGCTTTGTGCAATCAATCTCATTTTTTGGCATAGAGGAAAATTCCCCCAACTCTCCTTTTTGCCTGTCCTTTTTGAATAGTTTGTAGCCATCAGTTGCAGCATTCCAGTTGTGCAATTCATCCCAGCAAGTTTCTGTGGTAGCAATCAGCTTATGGTTATAGCTCATCTTCTGTAAAGAGGTTGGCACCAGCTGGATTTTTAATCTCTTGCATAAATTCAATGCAAGGTCACAAATACGTGAGTCTTTGGAGGTTCTTACACCAACAGTATACAACTAATAGTTGTGTAAACCTTTCTGTTTGCTTAAGCAGTTTTTCCATTTCTCTGTTGGATTTGTCAAGCCTGTGGGATCTGAAGTAGCTTAATTTGATTCCTCTTTTTATTTATTTCCTTTATTTATTTTAATTCCTCACAATTATTTCTTCATTATATTTCTTTGTTTTATTGTCTGCTTCATCAGTTGTCTCTGGTCTGGCTTTGGAGTGAAAGTGTTCAGCTGAAACTCTTGCTATGGGCAGTTTTTCATCTGCCTGAGCTCACCAGTTGTGGCTGTTTCAGAACTGTGCATCACGGTTTCTACTTACAGCTTGGCACTTAGTGCACTGTTACCTCTGGGGCTTATCTGACAGCCTTGGAGCCCCAGGATGTGGTGCTGCTTTGGCCTTAGCGCTTTCCTTGAATTTTCATACTCTGAATTGAAAATAATCTGCCACTGTCTTTCTGCATGGTGTCATTTCCCCTCAGAATACATTTCTGATGCATCAGTTCTGGCTCACCTTTCCAGGCTTGAATTCCCTGATCATCAGATTGACTTTTTACATTGTGGGAAATTGTGTGCTTAATATCTGATATCAGAGACTCAATCATTATCATATGCCAAAAAAAAAAAAAGAAAAAAAAAGAGAAAACAAAACACAAAAACGTCCCCCAAAACACCTTTTCAATCTAGTAAATAAAAGTGAGCAGGAATCTAGCAATCTTCTACTTTGAACAAATAGTCCATATCTGCTTTGAGCACACTGAAAGTATTTTCTTTCTGTTGCTTTTAACATCTTCTTTGGAACTTAATTGAAAGGTAGGTGATCAAACTTTTAGGGACAGCATTTAGGATCAGTTGTTAAATGTTTAAATATTTCCAAGATGCTACCTTCTTGTTGTATTTTTAAAGATGTAAAAAGTCCTGTGTTCTTCAGTTTGTTTAAAGAATTGCAAGGTTGTGTTGCACAAAAACTAAGTGTTAGAACAACATAATTCTTCTGAACATGAAGAAGAATATAATTTTTGAGAGCTGTTTCCTCCAAAGATAATTTACCCACTTTAAATTAAAATAATGATAATGAAATACATCTCATAGGAGAAGGGAACTGGCTATAACTTGTTGACATGATGACATGGTTTGATATTTGTGCTCTATTTTGCAAAGCACAGAATTTTCATAACTTTGGGGGGGGTTTAGATTTTTTGGTGGCACTAACAAGGCCTACTGAACGATCCTTGGAACTCTTCTTTTTTTCTGTTTTGTTTTGGTTTGGTTTGGTTTTTTTTCTTTTGTTTTTAGAAACCTTCCCTGTTTGGGAATTACTGCTTTACAGTTTGAATCCTGAAAACTTTATTAATACTGTAGTGATGGTACTTGGTGTTCTGCATAAATACTTGGGTGTGTTCTCACAAAATGCCAGTTTTTCTTTCTTGAACAGAACAGGAGTGAAAGTGGCTTTCTGTGGCTGACAGAATTTGTCCAATACAGGGCTTCCTTCAGTAGATTTTTAGTTGTTAAAGATCAAGAAAATTTATTTATGTTGTAACCTTCCAATAAGATACCACTATTTCCACTGAACAAAATATACTGCTATAGTTGGTAGGCTCATTCTTTCCTAGAAAGCCAAGGCACAGGCTGAAACAGACAAAATTCAGTTTCCTTTTTGATTGCCCAGCTGCTCTTTTACCTTGAAGATATTATTTTCTTTCCAGTTACTTTTTGTTGAAACAGATGTGATGAGGTTTTGTGGGGTACTGAGGGTATACAAAAGAGAGCCTTTTTTGCACTGAGGCTTGATCGATTATGGAATAGGGCTCAATTACTGAATTGTAGAACAGGTGGCAAGGGCTAGTAGATAAGGCTCGTTGTCTTGTGTTACAAGGAGACAAGTGGGCTGACAGTCATCTCTGTGTAGCCTTTGGATGTACAGACCTGGTAACAAAGGTTTAAACTGGTGTTCACGAGCCTTGAAGTTCCCTTGACTTTTGCTATTGTGTCATTGAAATCCACTGCAAACTAACCCAAACAAAGCCTGGTACTAGTCAAAGGCCAGGGAGCGCAAGGGTTCATCATAAGCTCATGCCACGTTCCTCAAATGCAGTGTAAAAAATAATTGAAAATAAAAGTTCTTTTCCCTAGGTTTGAGGCAATGTTTTTCAGATTACTTTGGGTGGAGAGAGAGGAACAAATTTTGCTGAGAATATGATGTATTTGGCATGGGTGTAATTCACTCCCAAAGCATATTTCCAGGTACATTATCTTTCTCTTTGAACTTGCAATGGAATTATTCCTGAAAAGTCCCGTTGTGGCTTAGTGAATTTAAGAGTATTGCCATAAGGGACACATTTTAAAGCAGCAGCATCAGGGTTGTTTATTTCATAAAATGAATATGTGCAGCTGTAATAATCCTGCTCCATGTTTTCCTTTTAATAGGATGATCTCTCTGTGGTGATGCACTAATGTGAGCACATCTGAATTGATACTATGAATGCAGTAGGTATCCTGTTCTGAAAAATGCCAAAGATGGAAAAAAAAAACCAACAACCCTGGCTCAGTAATTTCAGGTTTTTTTTATCTGCACGTTTTTACAATCCATGCTGTTTCCCCTGTTTTCTTCCTTTTTTTTTTTTTTTTTTTTTTTTTTTTTTTTTTTTTTTGTGTCAGTGAGTGCTTTAGGATATACATAATAGAAAACAGGAAAATATGTTAGTTATGTGCAGTCCTTTGGTCAAGGTGGTGCACACAGACAGCTAAGATGCATAATTATTTAGACAAGAGAAGTAATACCACTATGCGGAGAATAAGCCCTTTAAAGGCTAAGAAGCAAAATATGTATTTGCAGATTTTATTGTCCTAAAATTCCACATAATTGTGATTTTTTCCAGTCTGAAGCCTCTGTGTAGATAGACAATTACCGTGCTCTGAGCCATGTATCATAAATAATTATACACAAAACAGCTAACTATGGTTATTAATGAGTAAGTATGAGGATTTAATGATGTATTGAGGCCAAAATGTAAAGGGCATGATTTTCATTTATACTGGAGTTGCTTTGCCCTTCTGAGGCAAAAGAAAAGGCTCTCAAAAAGACGTAAAAGAGAATTAGGTAAGAAATAGAAAGGAGGGTTAGTGTAGCTGGTTTCTTCAGCTCCTTTTAATTCACAGTAAAAACAAGTTCTTCTTTCAGTTGTGAAGCAAAATTGTCTTCAGCTTACCAGACAGCAGCCTTTGAAAATATGTCAAGGAAGTCAATGAAATTTAATGTGATGGTGAGAATTACGTTTTCCAAGCAAGGTTAGGTATTTTATGTCAGATTTTCTAATTAACAAGAACCAAGGGCTACTAATTTTAGTGTTATCAGTGGTACTGATTAGTGATAGGTAGGACCTGGCTGATCTTTCATAGCTCTGTGTTAAGAAAACCTAAAGAGAAAATAAAATTCTTAAAAGGAAAGAAAAATCATTGGTCAAAGTATTTCTTTTTCATATATTGATTACTATGCTAATATGTATGACCTGCTAATTTGGAAGATCATCTCTGTCAACGTGTAGAAGAGCTTCCCTGTGGATGAGTAGGATTCCCTCCTCTTACTGAAAGGAGAAATACAAAAAATGCTTTTCTAACACTGCTTTAATGCTGCAGTAGGAGGATGTCAGCTGCAGAAACACTGACACAGATTTGAAAATGCTTTTTGCATATTCGAGACATCCTTTTTTAAGGTGTTAACTTGCTTTGCTAGTCAAGGAAGATGTTCTTGTCAGCAATACTGTAAATAGGTTCCTCTTAAGCTATTTTAGTGAAATGAATTGGAGCCGGCATAGAACCTGTTCTGTACATGCCTTTGTCTTCTTTATCATTTGAACTCCCCGAATCACAAGTCATGTAAGAAAGAAAGAAGTTTTGCTAGACAATAAAAATGGGATTTAGTCTTCATTATTTACATTAAAGCTCCATGAGACTGTGAGACTTTTCTTCTGACAATATGAAAGATAGCTGAATGGACCAACCCAAAGCAAATCTAGCATTGCACAAAAAAAAAAAAGAGAGCCTGACTAAAGAGTTTTCTCCTGAATGTGAGCTTTTGGGACATGAGTGAATAGCACCATTTAAACAGAGGTGATGCAAGAGAACAAGGGATCCTCAGCAGTGTTTGTCACCTGCAGATAGCCACAGTCCTCCTTCAGTTATCTTTCTCCCTGTGACACAGCAAGTATCTTCCTTGGAGCTTTTGAAACAAATTTCTAGTTCACCAGGACTTTTGATGAAGAAATGCCCTTGAAGTCCATTCACTTCAAGCTGTTTTCTCATGAAAGTGGCCAGCAGGAAGGGGAGAAATGAGAGGAGAATAAGTGTGGTCTTTCAAGTGAATCTAGGCAACCTACAGTATCAACCAAGAACAAATTTGGTTGTGAGTAGAGGGAAGGAGGCCAAAAAAAATGAGCGTGTGGCACAAAAATGCTTTTGGCAGCTCTGTCCCACAGCAGAAGGCATGGAAGCTCCCAAGGCACTGCTGTCTGGCCCACTGCACTGTTCCAGCTCTTCAGGAAATGGGGAGCCTGATCAGTAAAACAGATTCAAAATCTCTTGGTCTAAATCTTACATTACCTGTGAGACAGTTTCTTTCTGACTGAGAGGAACAATTTGCATTTATTGGTGTCAGGGACACAGAAAGGATGCCTCTGTGCCCTGCGGGTTAAGGGGTGTTCATGAGACACCTGTGACCTGCAGAAGGGTCTTTATCTCAAATTATCACTTCAGAATGTGTCACTGTACACTCTCCTGCTCTGAATCAGTTATCATATCTAACTGAAAAAAAGAAGGATCAGTTAATTTGTTGAGAAGAATTAATTTCTGTTCTGCTGCTGAAAATGGTTTGATGAGTGACAGTAATCAGAGGCATATTATTGCTGGTACAGTCAGTGTATGTTAGTGGGGAAGTATCTGAAAGTAGCATTTTCTCCTTCCATACACCTTCCAGAGGGAAGGTGACTCCCTATGGGCATAATTCAAGCACAGAGCACCAAGAGCAATCTCTGGATGTTTCGTTTTCAGAATAAATACATATTCAAATTGTAACTTATATTCTAAACAATTATAGATGATTTTTACATTTTAGGATTTGTACTTGGGATGCCAGTACTTCTAGCAACTGTTTTTTCCCACCCACCTGCTGCGTTTTGAAGTTATCAGCAAGGCAGTATAATTAGTTAACTTGCATTAATATTCTGGTTGCCTTGTTATGCTGTGGAGCACAATGGAGAGTGCAAGGTAGCCTCAACTCCTCTACAGTACCAGAAGAACAGATGCACTCAGGGAATGTACTGCAATGCAGGGTAGCAGCTTGTCAGAGAGATTTTAGACAATATTGCCTTAAAAAAAAAGGGGAGCATGTCAGGGCTGATCCAGTTTTTCATAGATCTTTTTGCATAGTTTCATTGTTCACTGGATAATCATCTGAATACTAAGAGTTGATACCACAGGGCTAGACTGAAGTACAGTATCTGAATAAACTGTTTGGGGTTTTTTTTTTACATATTTACCTGCCTTCAAAACTGAGATCACAGCTATGTACAACATATGGTGGAATTTCTAGTTCACTTTAAAGCTCCAGAGATCAGTTAGAAATCCTTTCAGGCTTTTCATTATCCAAGTACAAAATATATCAAATGTTGATTAACTTCTTGAAACATTGTGATGTGTCATTACATCATTTTAATTTAAAAAAGCCTAGTCTAGAAAATAAATGTATGTATTTATATTGGCTACAGTTAAAACTGTTCTCATGCAGCTTTTTTGTATCATTCTTACAAATACTATTTATGTCTTCTTGTATCACATAAATTAAGCTTTGATGAAGGTCTAATTTTTCAAAATTCTTGCTGCTCTTTCCATGCATAAAATTCAAATATATTTGCAGTTCCCAATGCAAAACTCTGTTGCTGCTATATGACACACATCCTCATTCAGAGGCAAATTAGTTTTTTTATTCCCTGAGGTAAAAAAGGAGTGAGAGAGCAAAAAAGGAGCTGAGCCTTTGTCTGTTTCCTTAAGTGAGTCTCTTGTCCTCTGTATGTGTGACAATTTGACATATGAGGTGATGACTAATTTTGCAAAATTTCAGGAGTATAACTTAAAATGGCAGAACTGGCTGAAAGATATTGTGAAAGTTCAGTTTGAAATTCTAAAATACATATTCATTACAAAGATGCTTGCCTGCAAGCATTTGCATTCCTTTCTCTGCTATTTAAAAAGCTAATGGAGGATAGATAGTACTAGATGCTCAAGTGTTAACCTTTCAGCCTTTAAATGTCTTTGTTGTGAGCTTTATTACGTTTTCTTAACCATGACCACTATCCCTTTTTTTCCTAAGCATCTGTGTAATACAACTGGGAAGTGATTTATAGTTCAAAGCAGGGAAGCAGAAGATTGAAGGCTGTCCCTCAGTAACTAAATACAGATTTCAGTGTGCAAGGGAAAATGAAAAGCTTGGTTATTTTCCAGAAATCTTAGTAGCGACATCCTTTTCAGGCAATATTCCCACTGAAATCAGTGCACTAAATTAATATTAAATAGATTTAAATTTTTCTTCACAAATGTATTATTCAATGCAGAAGCATCTCAGTTCTTCTAAGAGCTTTTATTGGCTACTACCTCAAGGCATATGCCATTTGTTTTCTTTAGCTTTTCATAAAACTTTAGGTTGTGGCTTTTATAATTTTGACACGGTAAATTCTAGAGCACTTGATAAAGCATTAGGGATGCTTTGAATGTAAGTAGTAAGTAAGAAGTAAGCAATGAAAAAAAGGAAGGAAAGAAAGAAAATAAAAACATTGCATTTCCTAAATGCTTGTATAAAATAGCGTGGCATTACGCAAAGCATTAGTAAGAACTGTGCAGCAGGAGTGTATGATCTATTGGAGACTGAAATGTCTTCAAAATAAATGTATTTTAGATACAAATGGGCAGTCTTTGATTGCCAGCTGTCTCAGCATGATCAGATTACGAAGTGGTAGATTGATCTCTGCAGAGCTTTCATGGGGGTTGTGAAGGAGGACGAGGCAGAGTCTTTATGGAGTTTGACAGCTAGCATTGCAGTGACACTTTTCCTCAAGAAGGCATCTTGGTGTTGGGGACAGGAGACTCTCTGGCACCTCACACTATTTCACTGTACATGTATTTGCTGCACTTTGTCTGGCAAAATATTGGATTTCAGAAGTCATACTGTAGCCATAACTGTGTTGTTAAGTGTGCTAAATCCTGCAGAGAGACTTGGACAAATTAGAGAGACAGGCAATCACCAGCCGTATGGAGCTCAGTGAGGGAAAGTGCTGGATACTGCACCTGGGATGGGGCAGCGCTGGATGTATGGACAGACTGGGGAATGAGAGGCTGGAAAGCAATACTGTGGAAAGGGACCTGAGTGTCCTGGTCAGTGGCAAGCTGGATCTGAATCAGCAGTGCCCTGGCAGCCAGGAGGGCCAACTCTGTCCTAGGGGACATCAGGCACAGCATTGCTAGCTGGGAAAGGGAGGGGATTGTCCTGCTCTGCTGTGGGCTAGGGTGGCCTCACCTCAAGTGCTGGGGGCAATTTTGGGTACCATAACATAAGAAAAGCATTGAGCTATCAGAGGGTGTCCAAAGGAGGGCAGTGAAGATGGTGAAGGGCCTCAAGGCATGCCATATGAAAAGTGGCTGAGGGCACTTCATCTGTTAGTCTATTCATCCTGGAGAAAAGGAGACTGAGGAGGAACCTCACTGCGGTTACAACTTCCTTGTGAGTGGAAGAGGAGGGGCAGACACTGATCTCTTCTCTGTGGTGACCAGTGACAGGACTTAAGTAAATGGTCTTAAAGTTCAGTCAGAAGATGTTAATGTTAAATATCAGAAATACGGTTTTTTATCACCTAGAGAGTGAAAACGTGCCTGTGGATGTTTGGGCACTGAGCAGACTCCCCAGGGCAGCGGTCTCAGCACCAAGCCTGCAGCATTTGGACAATGCTCTCAGACACATGGTATGACTCTTGGCGATGGTCCTGTGCAGGGCCAGGGTTTGGATTCAGTGATGTTTGTGCGCCCCTTCCAAATAAGGGTATTCTGTGATTCAATGAATCAATGATTTTGTGATTCTCCTTTAAGCCTAGGGCATACTTTTTTAAGGTGGGCTGCCAGAGTTGTGACTCCTGGTTTAGTGCCCCTAGCATACCTCTTTTCTTTGGTATTTAAAAGCAGGTGGTTTGTGCCATGGTGTCCTCAAAAGTGGCCTTTATTGCTGCCTGTAGCCAGCAGGAACTTAGTGTGCACCATTATGGGAGAATACGCTCATAAGAGGTCATCACAATATACCACTTCTATACCATCCAAAAATCGTGCCCCAAATGCATTTGAGAATCACTGAACTGACATTGACTGCAGGAGACAAGGAAGGATTTATAGAGCACAGCGTGGAAGATCATATATTTCTGGGTGCAGCCATAGGGTCATGATCCATGAGCAGCACATTCACCAGGCCTTTCAGCCCTTCTGTCTGTGCTGCTCTGCCAAGTGCTGCCTGTGCTACAGTGCTCTCCAGGTTCAGTGGGAGGTGGCTCACGTGGAGCAACAGGGCTTTGCATTATTCCCAAGTGTACAGAAGGAAGGAGGAGACTTTGCTCCCTGATGCTCAAAAAGGAATTTGGGCCAACAGACACTTGTGGAAACTTAAGTCAAGAAAACATTTGCCCTTCCAAGAGTTTTCAAAGTCAAAAAAGGGTATTTTTTATCACAATACTGTGTTGTAATAGCTGGAAGGATACAAAACCCATATTGTTTAAGGAGTCATTAAATAGATGTGTTAGTGTTTATCATGCATTTAAAAATTAGTACAATTCTGTAATTTCAGCAATAAGATTTCAGAGTAACTAAATGCAATCTACTACATTTTTACCTCTCTTCATGTATGTACACAGGAGAGAGCAGAAAAACATTGACGTAAAGATGAGAGGGTGGAAGCTGTTGGTTCATTCTTAAATCTATACTTTTTTGGCAGATGGGGAAAGCGCTGTCCTCCAGCTGTGCACCTCTCAGGTCTGCCAGGAATGGGTACAGTTTGTTTGGGTGGTCTCTACTTTGGTTAGTTTGTAAAGGGATTTTGTTGTGTGTCACTGCTGCTTCCTGTTAGTATCATATATGGAGATAATGTAGCATCACAACAAAACCTGAAAGCTGAAGAAAGCATTTCTGTCAGTTGTGCACTTAGAATATCTTTGGAACCAAAATATTTTTCTGTTTGGGCATTCTTTGGCTGTAAGTCTGTTTTCACACAGTTTTTCTCAGAATAGGAAATTTGAGATTAAAAGTTGTGATGCAGTTTTGACCAGAGCTGAATATAGTTATGGGTTGCTTTATTGCAGGCTCATACAGATGTCTTTTTTTTTTTATTTTTCAGTGCCAAAATTCAACAGTTCATTTAAAAGTTGCTTGTCCTTTCTGCATCCCTGGATTTTTAGCTCCACCATTCACCTTCTCCTAACATTCCAGAGAAAGGTAAAAGGCTGTGACCATGATTGCTAGGGGCAAATACCAAGAAGATTAGGGGTAAAAGAAATCTCATCATAGAATGTAGCACAGTTTCTCCTTGGCATGAGGCAATTTAGAAAAAGTTAATGCAATTGAAAAGCATGATTGGATACAAATGTATCACATGCATTGGTATGTATTATATTTTGCATGTGACTGTAATGTTCATTGCATCTATGCCCATTTTTTCTGCATATTTGGAAGTGCTTTCCCACAGAAATTGAAATAATTTGTTTTTAATAGAGTGCAGATGAAAATACAAAATTTTTATTCTTTGGTTACTGGAACTTTATTGTTGACATTGGTCTGGTTGGTCTTAAAGGAAGAATTTAGATAGGTTGTTATATTTTAAAAAATTGAACCAAATCCATGCATGTTTTAACTGCACTGATTTCAGTCTGTTTTTCCATAGTTTGCTTTGACATATTAAGTCCAGGCAGTGCACTGTGTTTTTATACACTAGACAAATAGAACTCTGCAGGTGTGGGAGAGAAATCATACTGTCTTTATCAGAAACAGTCCTGTGGTGAGCATCATCAAGAAAAGGAAGAAGCCACTGTGCTAAAAGCTGGAAAAATGTTTTTGCTGCAAGCAATGAACGTGAAAGACAGAGAGCACATACCTATTACATCTCTTCTAAAAGTGGCAGAAAGTTAAATGCTTTCTAATAACCCTTTGGTCATTATCATGTTTCTGAGCACTCAGATGTGTATGAGGTGAAAACCTTTCTTTTTTTGAGAGCAGGAAAAATGAAACACACAAGAGAGGAGGAACATGGGTATATTATTTGTCTTTCATTGTCCTCTAACCTTCCCATATTTCCATTATACTGTACAGTGCATCAATTGTCAATATTGAATTTCCTTAAAAGGTCACTGGAAATGCATTCTGGATTTGAAAACTAGGTTGTATTAGGTTTGGATGGACATATTATATTATTTTCAGAAGTGGTAAGGAGGAGAAAAATATAATCTTCCTATTAATCCTCATGTGAAATATATTATCCTCAGTTATGCATAAGTTGGCAATCTTCAGCCTAGTGCTGCCAAAAAGGCAGAAAGGAATGCATGGATTTAATCTATTGCCTTGGAATTATAATTTTGGATTGTTCCATTTCTCTTACTATTTATTATTTTAGATTTTTCTCTAGTCAAGAACTGATTTCTTCCTCCATTATTCCTGTGTTGTGTTCAGTCATGAGATTTTTCAGAGGCCTCTTGTTTTCTCAGCTTTTCCTCTATCCCCACTAACTACCTCCACTCCATCTCTTACATTGTCTTGTTTTTCTTTCCCAGCAGCTGCTTTCCCACAACAACACATTTCTCTCCAAACAGCTCTCAGAAGAGCTGCCCCTTTAGCCTGGTCTGGGGTGAAGGAGGAGAGGAGGGACTGGGTGCAGCTGCCCAGGGAGTGCTGCAGCACTCTATTCCTGTCTATTCCCCTCTGTCCTGCTCCTGTCTGCTCCTGTAAAGCAGAAGGGAGAGGCACAGGCAATGCTGCCAGCATCAGCAGCAACTCTGGGGCTTCTGCCCAAAAAGAAACACCTGCAGACCTTGTTAAATTTCTGGTAACAGGTTGGTTGGACAGGTGATTCTTTAAATTTTTCTTACTCTGAAAATAATGTTGTAACTGTGGTGTTTCAATGGAGTGTTAAATCACTTCGCAGTAAGATTTCTACATTTAAGCGTCAAATCAAATAGCTCAATCCACTGACTGGCAGATGTATTTTAGTCAGCAGTGCTTTTATGAAAAAACACTTTTAAGATTGCTCTTCCTGTCAAAGCTCCCAGCCTGAATGTGGGTGAGGGGACCAGATCCCTTTGGCGTAGAAAAGGGCTTCTGANTAATAATTTTATATATATATATAAAATCAATAATAAAACACAAATATTTCAGGGGCAAAAATGCAGAGAGATGTCTAAGGTGAAAATATAGACAGCTTTAATTATCACTGTGGTTATTTATTTATTTATTTATTTATCTTGCTCATTAGANGTGCAGCTGCCCAGGGAGTGCTGCAGCACTCTATTCCTGTCTATTCCCCTCTGTCCTGCTCCTGTCTGCTCCTGTAAAGCAGAAGGGAGAGGCACAGGCAATGCTGCCAGCATCAGCAGCAACTCTGGGGCTTCTGCCCAAAAAGAAACACCTGCAGACCTTGTTAAATTTCTGGTAACAGGTTGGTTGGACAGGTGATTCTTTAAATTTTTCTTACTCTGAAAATAATGTTGTAACTGTGGTGTTTCAATGGAGTGTTAAATCACTTCGCAGTAAGATTTCTACATTTAAGCGTCAAATCAAATAGCTCAATCCACTGACTGGCAGATGTATTTTAGTCAGCAGTGCTTTTATGAAAAAACACTTTTAAGATTGCTCTTCCTGTCAAAGCTCCCAGCCTGAATGTGGGTGAGGGGACCAGATCCCTTTGGCGTAGAAAAGGGCTTCTGAGGGGCTGCAGGAGCAAAGGGGGGCCCAAGACAGGTGTGGGGATGAGCCCCTTGCTGCCTGCCTCAGCACGAGAGCCAGTGAGCAGGGAGTGACAAAACAAAAATTCCCCTTCAGGGCTAAAGAAAGGATGCAATTCCTTGGGCCATGACCAGCAGCTTAATCCTTGCCAGGGGACCTCCTGGATGCATGAGCTGCAGCATGTGGCCCAGCTTCTGCCTGCCATTAATCAGTCTCTTGGTGCTTCCTCGCCTTGTGGGATGCTTTTCACACTTCTCCTCTGGGATGCTGGGGTACCCACTGGGTGGAGAGCAGCAGCTTCCAGAGAGCATCCAGATGTTGGGAGCGTGGGTGCCTGCCAGTCAGGCAGTTCTTTTGGCTTTGAAATGGAGGGAATCAAGGAAAGAACAGAAAAAAAAATAAAA
>VXAX01003309.1:587758-682471 GCA_013399835.1 Leptocoma aspasia | reverse complement strand
TAATAATTTTATATATATATATAAAATCAATAATAAAACACAAATATTTCAGGGGCAAAAATGCAGAGAGATGTCTAAGGTGAAAATATAGACAGCTTTAATTATCACTGTGGTTATTTATTTATTTATTTATTTATCTTGCTCATTAGAGCACTGATCCATCACAACTCCCCTCTCAGCACCAGGCACTGACAGGGGCCATGGGAGCGGGACGGATGGTTTGGGAATGAGAGAGAAAGAGAGCTGATCTGCACCAACCCCCATGCCAAACCAGGGGAGGGGACTGTTGAGCAGCCTCAGCACCTCTGTTTGGCAAAACCCTTCAGGAATATACTCATGGGGTTTATGTGATAAATGTTTTCAATATTGAGAAGTGTAGCGCAAGACATTTTTTTTTCCACTGGGGAAAAAAATTCTTCTAATTTTCTATGCTTTTGTGCATCTTTCCTATTAGGTGCTCCTAGAAAAATAAACATGAATTAGCTTGTAGTAAAACTATAATTTGCATGTTTGTAAGATATACATTAAGTGTTGTCTGTCAATAAGGAATGCCTTTTAAGCAGTAGGATTTTTGAAGGGGAGGGAACAACTGTAACCCATCTTTTCTTCCTCATGGAGGTGGTCATGACAGGGGGTTTGCGTTTCTGATGTTGGCAGCACCTCTGGGGTAGATGGACCATCATCCATATTATCAGCTGGCAGACCTGCCACATCCAGAGCCTCACACCTGTTGTGTAGAGGCACCTGAGGAGCTGAGGCAGATACCTGGAGAGGGTTCACTTGCCACCCTGAGAATAGACTTGCCTCTATTCTCTTCTTTACTGTAAGTTACTGCCTTCTCTCTGGTTGGGGGTGGGATACAGGATCTTGAAGGTTTTTTCTCACAGATGTTCCTACTTCTGTCTCAGGAAGGGAAGAGCATGGCTCCAGCAGCTTTTTCTCAGACTCCCTAATGTTCCTTAACCTGTCCACTTCCCATCAAAGCCCTGCCATCATCTGCTTCGTCACACACCTCACACAGATGTCCTCGCTCTGCCAGCTCCTGTGGACTAGGCGTGCAATACATCAGCAACAAGAAAACCAGCCATGCCTGAAAGCAGTGACAAAGGGCACTGTCCAGCACAAGACAACTTCTCACTGCAGAGGTCATCTCTGCTCTGAGCTCAACACTCAGTACTGTGTCTCACCAGCTTATGAATAGAAAATTATTGGCAGAGGAGGTTTCATAAGGAATATTACAGGACAAACCACCATAATAAAGATCTTGAACAATATCAATGGGCCACAAATAAAAGCCCTGATGTGGGTGCACATACACAGACACTAAACACATCTCAGTGTTAGTGGGCCTTCTATTGAAATGACAAAATGCTGTGTTATTTCTGCTTTAAGATTCAATACAGGTCAAATGACTTGCTGAGTTCAGGCAGTTTCAGGTTTCTACATAACTGTAAACCATTCTGCTTTTAAAAACAAAACTAATCTAGGAAACTTGGGGTACTTTTGTTTCTGGGTTTTTTTTTTTTCTTTTTTCATTACAGTTTCATAACAAGTGCTGGAAAATAAACACTTTTCCCCTTTCAAGACTGAAGCTCCTACTTGATGCTGCTATCTAACAATAATTTAACCTTAAAAACAATCAAAACTTTCTGCTGTAATTTCAGAGACTTCAACATGATCATCTGATTTCCAAGGACAGAAAGAATGATTACTATTCAAGGAAAAAAAGCCCACTCCTATTTTAATTAAAAGAATGCTGTGTTTGTGCTGGAAATTACTTCAAAGTTTGAATTAAAGATGAAATTATTTCCTTTAATCGAAGTTATAAAACATGTATGTTATTAGTGTGAATACCTAAAAGGGATGAAAATAATTTTTTTTGCGTGGTCCAAACCTCCGCTGAGGACTGGAATGTGTTTTATTTCCCTTATTACTTTTGGTTATTTACAGTGTGTAACTCACAGGTCCTGTAACATGAGTTCTACATTAAAAACCTCTTAATCTCTCACCACCACCAGCTGGGAATTTCTACTTATTTTCTTTTTTAAACCAAATTTTGCAGAGGACTTTAACTTCTGTCGTTGTTTTTTCCTTTCAAGGAGACACCTTAACACAATATCTGACTTAACACTGAGGTTTTGAAATCCTGGATATTTAGAGATTCTATCCAGGCCAGAGGGTCTAGAGATGGTTTAGTGGCGAGTGCTGCAGAGGCAGCCCCACGTGGGCTCTAAGGAGTGTTCAGGAGTGACAGCTCTTATGCCTCATGCATCAAGCTCCTCAGCAGCCAATGCAGTTCATTTTTCCCCACTTGAGAGTCTTCAGTTGGAAGTTGCTCCATGCAATGACATGAGCTGTCACACAAACCTGGGCTCTGACTCAGGTGTCTGTGTCCCTGCAGTGATGACTCAGGCACGTGTCACCTCAGCTCTTTCCTTGTCTGCCTTCTTCATTGCTCTTGCCAATAACCTACCCTAGCCCTGAGTGTCTGGCAGCTTCCACTATTCCATTGGACACCTGCAAATTCCAGAGAAGCATCCTCTGTGTAGGAGGGAATGAGACCTGCACGTACCACAGGTCCAGCACAGCATGGCAAATACTACATGTCTTACCAAGATCTTGAAAACTACAGGCAGTAACACCCTTACTTAGCAGTTGCAAACCTGGTAGAAGGCTTCACATGCTTTTATTTTACCTGTGATTTGCTCCCATTAAGTTGGGAGATGCTGAAAAGAGGCTGGAAAGCAGCACTACAGAAAGGGGCCTGGGAATCCTGGTCAACGGCAAGTTGGATCCGAGTCAGCAGTGCCCTGGCAGCCAGGAGGGTCAGCCCTATCCTGGGGGCAGGAGGCACAGCATTGCCAGCTGGCCAAGGAAGGGGATTGTCCCACTCTGCTCTGGGCTGGGGCAGCCTCATGTCAAGTGGTGGGGGCAGTTTGGGTACCATCATGTAAGATATGAAGTTATCAGAGAATGTCTAAAGGAGGGCCATGAAGATGGTGAGGGGAAACCATGCAAGGAGAGGCTGAGCACACTTGATCTTTTCAGCCTGGAAATCTTTTCCAGGCTTTTCAGCTCATCCAGAGGTTGTTTGGGCACTGGAACAGGCTCCTCTGGGCAGTGGTCACAGCACCAAGCCTGACAGAGTACAAGTGTTTGGACAATGCTCTCAGATACACGGTGGGGCTCTTGGGGATGTGCCGTGTAGGGCCAGGAGTTGTATTTGATGAGCCTTGTGGGTCCCTTCCATGTCAAGATATTCTATGATTGCATGATTTTTTTCTGCATTTTCCTTTCCAAGCTAGAGGTGCTCTTGTTCAAATGCTTTTGGACTGCTTTGCAGCTTTTTTTTTAACATACATTTAAATTATTTTAAAGAAGAAAAAATCCAGTGATACCACTTAAAGGGTAGTTTGGATCTCTTGACCAGGTAGTAAAATTTTGTAAGGTATAATGCTGGGTTTTACACTGATAATATAGGACACCACATCCTCTCTAAAGCTTTCTGCTCACATCAGTCCTTGGTGGCACAGAAAGATATTGCAGGCCCAGAAACACATTACTCAAGGACTTTTAAATTCAGAGCAGTGCAATCGTTGAAATATTGAGGAGTAATTTAATGTGTCTTGTTTTCAAAACTTGTATGTGGCTGATCAGCCTCTGTATGCCTTGTTCCACTAATGTTCTTGTCTAAAATCACAATGCTCTAAATGACCCTGGTGGGCATGGCAGTGAGTGCTAAAGCTGTAACTCATGGTGCTTGCTAGTTCACAATTTGATGAAGTGTGGATAATACGTGACCTACAGCTAACTAAACATATTGTTTCGCACAGGTCCAGCTGGGTCACTGAAACGTGTCTGCATGTCTCAGGATACCAAACTTGTGACTTGAAATACAAGTTATTGATTATTGTTTGGAAAAAGTATCCAGAGGCAATTAATGAGACATCATATAACTTCTAAACTAAATGATGGCTATACCTGATAATTTTCAGCTGAGATGGTGGCAGTTTATTAGAAACAGCTTTGAGATAAGAAAGTGTGTAGGATTTACATATCTGAATTTGTTTCTAATGCTGTCCTTCAGCCTAAGAACAACATACTGGTTTCGGGAAGAAGGGATTATTTTATCAGAAGTAAAACAGTCAGTTTGTTTTTTAAGGTGGCTTCGAGGTCTTTTTGAGGATATGGATCCTCTTGTCTAAGCCCTGTAATATCCTTGCCTTGAACAATGTATGAGCCTTCTGCATAGTGACAGCATCCCTTTACCTTTTGGGTAGCCATGATGAGATTGGTGCTGGTGCTGAACAAGGAAGTCTGTGGGTTTTCTTAATTATTTGGTTTTGTGTGAAGAATGGAAGCAGAAGGTGGTCCCTGCACTTGTAATAAGCACAGCGGAATCCTACACTGGCAGTGAAGAATCCTGCTATCTTTGTCTGATCTCCTCACCCAAAACCAAAACCAAAATCAAAGCCAAAACAAAACTAAGCTTTCACCAAAGCTGACCCAAACTTAGGCCTTGATGACAAACATTATTGTCCTCTACTTTGTACAGCCCAAAATCCTGTAAGAAGCTTTTCTTTTCGTGTACTGACTGACACACTCCCTGCATAGTTTTAAGTCCTGGAATATGCATACAGAGGTTGTTTTCCATAACAAAACAGTTCTAATCCCTTCATATAGTGGAATTTTGTGTTTTCCCCAGCATTTCCTAGCATCAAAATTTTATCAAAAAGTTCATTGATTAAAGTTAAACTACACCCAGGCAGCTGTGATGCTGTTAGTTATTGCAGGCTCCCTGGGGGTGATGTTTAGCACAGAAATCCTTCTGTACAGCCTCCCTGTGCAGTGATCTCCAACAGACCCCCTGTTTGCTCTGACTAATGACAGACTAGCCTTCATCTGAGGACAAGTTGATAAAAGCAATTCTTAAGAGGAAAAAAAAAAAAGACCTGCTGAGTTATTTGATACAATGTATTCCTGAACTGATGTAGCAAACCCTAGGCACAAATAGTGTTTGCAATCCTAAATCAACACTTCTGACCTGTTGTTGGATGATGCAAATGCAGGAAAAAAAGCTGTTTTACTATTCCTTTACAGTCTAGGATCAATGGAAAACAAAAGCAAATGACATCCATCACAATCAGAGAAACCAGTACTACTTTTGGAGGAGGAGGAAAAACTGCATTAATTTTTCTCTAAACACCCTGTGCAGCACATTTGTTGTGTATCTAGATCAAAGAATGGAATAAAGAGACAATGCAGAAGAGTATGTCGATTCACTAACTTAGCCTTGCCCTCAGAAAAGTGGTTGCTTATGTATTCCTGTCTTAGCCATATCTCCTAAAAATGCAACTGCATCTTTTGAAACAGGATCTCTAGCATGAATAAAACATGCTGCCTTTCATTAATACTTTTGTCCTGTTGTAACAGTAGTAGTGCTGATGTGGCTAGAGCAAGGGACAGCAAAGACCTAGGACAGCAAAACTTCACAGAAACAGACAGAGCTACATGCCCTTGCAAGGTACATCTCTACTGCAGAGTGGTACTATGGACATTGAGAAAGTAGTATCACTGTATGATACACAGATAATATTTATTATTGAATAAAGTTAAGAGGCTGTGCTTCTAGGCTTGAAATTTACCTCTTCCAGCCCTCTAATTTCTTCTAATATCTTCTCTTGGTTTAGTCCTTTGCTGTATCCAAAACAGGAAGTTCTTCTAAGTGAGCTAGTGGTATATTATGCTTTTTGCATATCTTTCTTCTTATTTTGCACTTTAAAATCTTATTGCTGCAGAGCAAAAATTTAAGATGGCTGTTAAGTGTAGTTGGAATGCTGCTTCTTACACAGGAAACAACTGGCAGGTAAATTCAGCTTTAGTAAGAACTTGTGGTGCAGCTGGGGGGACATGAGCTACTTGATTAAAAGGCACTTGGTTCTTCCAGGGTACTCCTGTGTATTTCTGAGGAAGAATTGGTACCTTTGTCTGCAGTTTATAGCAGAGTGAGGAATGCTGTAGATTTCAGGAAGGGATGAAGGTTATTCTTGCAACACTGTGTTGGATACCAAGGATTGCACCTCTAGTTGTTTCATTTGGTTTTCAAGCAAGCAGCATTTTACTTAAGAGATAGTTCTCTGTATTGTACAGAGCAATCTGTTTTGTCCCTCGTGGAAGGTAGAAATGTGGAAATGCATGGCAGGAAAGAGAACTTTGAGGGATAATAGGCAAATATATTTGTCAACCAGAATGGAAACAGCTTGATGCATGAAGTACTATTGATGATTTTCAAAAGCAAGGACATAAGAACCAAAATTTTCTGGGTTGCCAGAGTTGCCCTAAGGATGCTGCAGTAGCAGGGAGACATGAAGTATGCTCTGGAAAACTTGTAGTGGCCTGTGGAAAACAGTTGGGAGTAATTCAAACATAGCAGGGGATGTTTTTCCTTGGTTCAAATACAGAGAGAAAAAAAATCAACTTCTCTGTTTCTTCTTCACATACAACAAACCTTTAGTAGGTCAGTTGACTGTATTTACTGTAACATTGATTTTCAGCCTTTGCTTCCTGGAATTACTGTCTCATGATCGTGCAAGGATCATCCCAAAGAACTAACCAAGTTGGAACAAAATTTATTTCAGCCTACTTATGCTAGGAATTAGATAACTTCTAATGTATGCAGCTTTCCTTATTTTGTTTTGTTTTGTTTTGTTTTGTTTTGTTTTGTTTTGTTGGTTTGGTTTGGTTTGGTTGGTTGGTTTTTGTTTGGTTTGGTTTGGGTTTTTTTTTAATGTGTGGGATATTGTTTTCTTCCTATTTCAATTCCCAGTGCTAATGCCCCACTATTCTGGACATTGCATATAGCTGGAGCCTTCTGCGTGACAACATAAGCTGTGCTGGAGCAAACAAAGTGTTGAGGGTCCCAGGCAGAACACTGACATGGAAGAAATTAATGTTAAATCAGTGTTAAGAGCACGCAACTTCAATGACTTTTCTATAACCAGGGCAACCCTAGCGTTCACTTTTAAGTGCATCACTGCTATTTACCAGGGGTGCAGAACATCTGACAGCTGCCTTATTTCACATTTAAAAATGAACTTTAGCAGTTCAAGAGTGTTTAGTTTCGGTTTGTTTTTCTCCCTTTGAATTTCATCTATCATTGTGCAGGGTTTGCTTGTCCTTCTTAGTTACTCAAAACTTTTTCAAAGACTTACTGGCTTGAAATGTTCTTTGCTCCTTCACTGCCTAAAAGTGTCTCACAGTCTTTCCTGGAAATCTGTTAGCTATAAACCTGTTTAGTTCCACAGTTTCTGGGGGCTTTGGGCCCCTCTGTCAAGCACTGGATGCATTTAAATTTCAGTGGGGATATTCAGTTCAGTATTAACTAGCTTTGCCCCGTACTGCAGTCACTGGACTGTGAATTTTGCCTGCAATATACCTGCATAACAGTGACTACAGTGAAGTTTTTATCCCTCATTTCCCATCTGAATTTGGCTAGTTGTTTCCTCCTCCTTTGTTTTTTTCCCAACCTGTTTGAACTTCCCTTTTATTTTTTGGCCTCCACTGTTTATTTGCTCTGCCTTTGGTTTCCCCTTTGCTTTCTCCTTGATTAGGCTTAGTATCTCTTATGGGGTTCACTTCTCTTACCTAAGAAAGGAGGCAAAAAGATTTGGGACTGTAGAAAGGGGGTTTTACATTGGTTTGCATTCTCTGCTGGTTCTGCACATGCAGCATTCTCCTCTTCCCAGCAGTAGCAAGAAAATTCAGAGCTGTGGTAGCTCCTCTCCTTGTTGCTGTGTGGCCATAGGGTGGCTAATATGGGGATCTGCCTTCTGCAATTCCAAAATTATACAGAAACACTTCCTTCAGTGTGCCTAGAAAAGGTTGTAAGAGCAGGAATGTGCCTTGGATTGGAGAGAGAAGTGACAGATCTCTTAGGGTAAGCTTTTATTTGGTTTCTGCTTTCTTTTCCCTCCCAACAGAAATGCAGAAATTCTGGCCTTTTTAACCCAAAGAGAAAAAAAGCAATTAAAAGGTGTGAATCTAATTATTGCCTTGGCTTAGAGTGAGTTTCTACAGGGAATGAAACTAACCTGGCAGGAATTGGGATTATATGATTTGCATAGGACAAAACCATTGCTACTTTGCTACTTTGGAGGAGTTGGCAGCATGCTTTTCTAGACTAAATGTGCTTCTCCAGTTTTGCATATTGACCTTTCAGATTAGTCAACAGTGACTCATGATAATTTGCACCTTGAAGGGTGGCATTTTATGCAGAACACTTTTTCTTTTTTTTCCCCCTAAATTGCTTGTCAGTTATGGCCATACACTGAGCAAGGGTTGGGTGAATACAGTCATTTAACACATTCCAGACAATTTATATTTTACAAGGCAAGAAACTAGAATTTCCATGTTCTTTCACCTCTCTTTCTTACTTGTATTGGCTGTTATATTGCCTTTTGCATGCTACAGCAAAAAAACCAGAGCTCCACATTTGTTAGCCAGACAGGTCTGTAGATGCTGCTTTACGGGCGGTGTTGCAGAAGGACCTTTAGGTGTAGCTGGGAAAGATGGTTGTGCAGTTCCCTGGAGTTCAGAGGAGGTTTCTGTTCTCTCAAGGCTTTTGTAGCCTGGCATGCAATGATACCAAACCTTCTTGAGGCTTTTGCATGTTTCATCATTTTCTTCTTTCAAAACTTAGGTGCTCTTTCAAAAACTGGACAGGAGATGTTGCCAGGTATGCATATTGCAGTCATGCAGTACCCTAAAGTACCATTCCATTTTGCTGTAAGATTTGCGTCATGAGGAGAAAGAAGACTGGTTGGTAAGGGAGAAACATGGCAGAAAACCTCACTTTTACTCTAATTTTGCTGCAATCTTTTCACTGGACAATATTTGCCCCTGGAAAGCAAAAGGGGTCTTGCCCTGAACCTTCAAAAACTCAAAGTGTCTGAAAAGGCATTTAGTGTGTAAGATCTGTTTCAATCTGTTCTTATGTGAGGTGTCTGCAGTAACATAAAATAATACTTTTTTTTAAAAAGCATATAATGTAAAAGGAAAAAGATTAGTTGATGAAACACGAAAGAATTAGGCGGGAGTGCTGACTCACTGGCTTGCTGTTCTGTGTCCATTTAGCCTGTGGAAGGGGGGTTGGTTGGATGCTCAGCTGGGCTCTCAGGAGAAGACACCTCAGGCTCCCTGTGAAACACAGCAGGGAAAGGCTTGCTGTCTATCCTGTCCATCACTGCGGCTCCACAGACTTGGCACAGCTTTCAGGGAGCAGATGTTCAAGATACCCCAAGCCATTTATTCCCACAGCCTGCACAATGTGAATATTGCAGAAATATATTAGCTATGTTAAAATAATTTAAACTGCTGTTTAACTACTGTGCTCTGCTGTTCTTGATTGGTAGTTTAATGATGCTAGATCAAACCCTGAAAGGAAACTGGCCAGGGCTGGAGGAAAGGGACTTTATGACATGAAAGACAATACCAGCACAAAAAATGAGAGTATGAATTGGGGAATAGGTAAGAAGCATGTTCTAATCTGCACAGAAGGTTAAAAAATAAGTTTCCAAGAAGAATAGTGGAGTATTTAAGAGCATTTATTTTGTAAGACAGATCTTGAGCAGTTTATGACTCAAACTGATGTTTCGTGTATGTGGGTGCTGAAAGTCAAGATTTTTTTCTTCTTTTTTCTTCCAGTGCAAAGAACGTGTTCTTTTTCTTACGTGTCCTTTTAAAATTTCCAAACTGTGCACACAGTATTTTGTTGGAGGGGTTATTGCAGTAAATATTGGACTTGATTATAGTGCAGGTGTATGTTTTATGATGTTGTTGATGGATATGTCCTAATTGTGCAGGATGGAAAACCATGAACATAAGGACATGACAATTTTCATAATGAATGACTAAGCACTATAAGAAGTGCTTGAATAAATACTCAAAAAGAATTTTAATACCTTATCCATGGTAGCAGGAGCAACAGAGGAGGGAGGAAAGAGAGAACATACTGCAGTTTGGGTGCTATTTTGTATTTTTTCACAGTTTTTTCAGTAGATTCCCTTTAGTCTCAGAAGAGTAGATCTTATTTTTCAATGTGGGTATGAGGCATACCCATATGAGTATGGGTATGCTTTTAAATGGTCCTGAAATGAGGGACGGTTGTGAAAATTGATGCTTGCTGATGGTATCCACATGCCTTTAAAAAAATACATTTAAAAACTTCTGTGTCTTTCGGATACTTGTCTAAGTGCACATGCATGTGGGAAGGAAGGGGGTTCCTGTTTGCAAGGAAAATATTTTGTGGTAATTGGTGGGCAAGGGATACAAATGTGTCGTGTCGGGAGTTACAAGGGCAGTGACAAATCAACAGCCTTGAAAAGTCCTTGACAAATAAATGCCATAGCTTGACTGGGATCTAAGAGAAACCTGTAATGTTCTTTCCAGTCTTGAAACCTGAGTCTGAAGGCTACAGAAGCCTTGAAATAACTTTCCATCAACAGCTAGGCCAGTTCCAGTTACAGCAAGAGACAGTCATAGGAACCTGGAGATGGAAGACCATTCAGTTACCAGATACACTGAGTTTGAATGTTCTGCCTGATACAAAGCAGATTTGTGGTGTAAATGAGCCTTCCACAACCCTCCTGACCTCAGCAACTTCATCAGCACCAGCAGCAGTGAGAGACACTGACTGAGGCAGGCTGGCTGGGATCCCTGCTTAGGGCACTACTTTCCCCTGAGCCAGCTTCGTGACAGCATCACTGGAGGGCCCACCCAAAACCTCCTTAGTTCCTGCATGCTGCTACATGTGAAGGTGATACAAAATTCCCTAAATTCAGAAGCAATCAAACCTTAACAGCATCTTTTGTGGAAGCATTGTGTCTTTAGCTTACAGCATCAGCGGATGGATGCTATTTTCAGAGGAGGAGCTAGTCCATATTAGAAGTACTCCATGTGGATTTAATGGTGTAATGGTAGTGATAGCAGAATCATACCTTCTCTCCCCTCCCTCTGACTCTTTTGTGATGCATCTCTGAAGCAAAGCTTACAAAGAAAGTAAAATGAGGTGCTTAACTTCGATCTTCATGAACAAGAAATTAGAAAAAAGGCAAGACACTTAGGATACTTACAAACTTCTTCCTGGTTATGTTTGTTTTTCTGCAAGCACTTTGCTGTTCTTTGAGGCTGCATTTTACTGCAGCTGACATTGGATTTCTGTAAAATCTGTACCTGCAGTTTTACGCATGAGTGAGGGGTGTGTGATAAAGGGTGATGGACAAAGCCATGGGACCATCTGGAGAGCAGCTGCCACCTCCCTGCTCTGAGCCAGGGTGGCCCTGATGGCCAGAGCTCACTGCCCACTGCACCCACCTGCCCTGAGGGCTGGCCTCTGCTCCACAGGCAGGGGGCTGAGTAGTGGAAGGCTGAGACCCTTTCCCAGGACAGCTCTGCCTTGGTTTGGTGAGTGTTCCTTGCCCAGTGGCATCACAATTTGGCTGGACAGTGATACTAACAGTTCATGCCTGGTTTAATTAAGGCAAAACCTACAAATTTACATGGAAAATAACATTTTTTTTATTTTTCTCAATCTCTGTTGTTGCACTCTCTTTTTTCCATCTGTGCTTAGTATCACTGAAGCATAGTCCTGTCATCTGAGCTTGACTTATAATGTTAGCATTTGGACAGGAGGGTATTACAGAAACTCTGCCTCCTCCTGCTCACCTCTAATAATAATTTGCTCTATACTATTTTTTAAATGAATGGATATGTAATAAGATGACAGCTGTGCTTTGTGTGAATGGATTTCTCTCAAACAGAAATAATCAGCGGTTGCATGGCTCAAGCACTGTACCAGAGACTGAAAGAGGAGTTTCAGGAGAAAAATACATATAAAATAAACAAATTGAGATATTGAAGTGAAATCTCATTCTTTGAGAAACATTGCCTGTGTTTTGGGAAAAAAAAATAGACAGAAATCGTTTCACTTTGAGGTTTGACCAAACTTTTCTACTGAACTTTCATGTATTTTTGACACTATGACAAGCAAGGAGTTGCCTGAGATGGAGAGGATTTATGGAAGCAGGTGGGACATCACTGCAATGTTGCATGGGTGCTCCCAGACTTGTTCTGTTGCAGGCTTTGAGCAGCAGTGATCTTTGGGGACCTGTGCTCTGTAACCCCACCCCACCTACCCTCAGGGAACTTAATTGCCTTTCTTTTCTGCTGCAGCAGTGACAGGGCTCGCACCCAGCAATGAAATGCCTTTGATACATTGCCTGTTGTGTAATCAATAGCAAGGAAATTCAAAGTGCTTGCAGTGACAAGGGGCAAAGTAATAGTTATGGGAAGGGAAGGAAAGGTAACAGCTGTAACACCCCTGGCCTCCTCTCCCCCTGGCTGTGCTATGACCACAGAAGTAAAATCCCTGACTGAATAATGTTTGCACAGAAACCAGCTGTGAATTCCTTGGGCAGCACAGTTAGGATGTAGTTTGTCAAGTGTGTCTTTTGTGATTGTAGCTCTAACAAGAGCTCTGCTGATGTGTTTTTCATCTAGCAAAAAGTACATTGCCTTTATTCGCCCTTTGTTTGAAGACTGGCTGTAAGGATTGCACTGAATTGTTGAATAATCTCTGCTAATGCGTAAGTAATACATAAGTGAGAGCTGGTCTTATTTCTTACTGAAAAACATTTCATTTTTATTAGGTAAAGTAAAAAAAAACCCTATTAGTAAAGACTACAACTCAATACAGGGTTTCACCTTTGCTGCTCTATTTCCTGTCATAATCATGTAAGTTACTGGCTATCTTCTTTTAAAAAAATGTAAAAACCAAAAACCCAATAACAACAACAAAGAACTAATAGTACCGGAAACCTCTCACAAAAGATTAACTAGTACTTTCAGCATAGAACTCCTGCTGATAGAGGTGGAAAAGATTTGGAGGTGGATACAGGCAGACCACTGAGAAAAAGCCCTAAATATTAACACAAGCATCAAGATGCCATCTTGAAAAGGTGGTATGCAAGTCATTATTGCAATACTCATGTTTTTTCACATTACTGGAACATTTTCCTCTAGCTTTTACCACAAACATTTCCTACAGAGCCACCTAAATCCTCAGACACTGGTGGACATACCCCCTGTCAAATGTAGTAGAGTACAGCTGACCTCCTGCATGTGCAGGCAGGGTAATGAGGAAGTTTGACTGGGTGCTTAATTATCAGCTTCTTAATGCAATTGGTGCAAAATGGGTCTTCTGCCTTGGAAGGCAAGGTGCCACAGGTGGGTTTTCCACCCCTCTGCCCTGCCCTCCCTATAACACAGACCAGCTGTGCAGGTGACAACTGGGTTTGAGAAGCAGCTCTTACCCTGTGGCTCACAGTCCTGTGCAGCACTCAGTTTGCCCATGCACTGTAGGTTATTTACCCTATCAGCCCCTTTCCTTTATAGCTGTATTTGTGCCCAAGCTGCACGGTTATAGCTTGCTTCATCTACTTGTTAATACTTAATAAAATTGTATTTTAAAACTATCTGAACCTTAGAAAGTTGGTGGCTCTTTTTGCTCTGCAGAATTTGCAAAGGTGGGCAAATAAACTGCCATAAGTATGTAAAGAGCTCTTGCTCAAAACAACCAAAAGCTCTAAATATCTCAAACATCTGAAAATTTAACATCTTTTTAAGCTTTTTTTTTTTCCCAGCATGAGTAATAACGTTTACATAATCAGACAGTAATCTGGTGACTACAAAGTCTTTTGTTCATGACATCAACTGCTGTCAGAGAGAATGATGAAAGAGCAGCCTTTTAAGATTTTACTGAGAAGGTAAAACTAGTGTTCCTTTTTAGGTCCTGCATAATGCTTCTTACTAGCTTTTACTGGTTTCCCATCTAAATAAGAATTAAAGACTAGTGTCATCTATCCAGAATTCTTGCTAAAGGGAGGAGTAAGAACCATACAGAAAAACATATTGTTCAGAAGGACTAGTTTGTCCCTGTATTGACTATTTCTGTCCTTTTTTCTGTGGACTTGATCTCCTCTCTCCAGCTCAGGAAGTCCCAGATTTTCAGGAGAGCCATTCCCTTTGGCAGCCCTGCCACAGCCAAGTCTCTGTGACATGACCTGATCCAAATTGCACACTTGTCAGCCTCCTGTCATTTTTCCATTTCATTTTTCCATTTTTCCATTTCATTTTTCCATTTTTCCATTTCCATTTCAATTTGGCATGCTGCATTGTGCTGTTTATTCTCAAAAACAACAGCAAAAGAAGACTAAGAAATGTGTTTTCTGACACACAAACTGGCCTCCCTTGGGAAAACAACTTCGCTGTCAAAAGAGAGGGTGCAGATAAGTCTGCTTGCTGCATGTGGAGTGTCAGTGCCACTGAAGTACTATAATGTCCTCCTCAGTCCTAGATTATGGAGCATTTCTCCAGAAATTAGTCAGAAACACAGAAAGAGCAGGCTCATTCCTAGTGAGGCTATGGTAGTATTTTTGAGGCAAAACAAGCTTCCCACATGAAGAAATACCTTCAAGGTTTAGCAACAGATTGGTTCTTGTCTACAGCTGCCTTTAAAAATGTATTGTAAGACTAATTAGTAGTCACATAATGAACTTGTTTAGAATTTAGAAATAAAGTACTTCATGATTTTTTGTGAATTCTTGATGTTAAAAAAATCACTAGTTGACCTGAGAATAGAAGAAAAGCGCAGTTGAATACTCAAGAATCAGAATGCAGAAGTGGAGGGGCTACTTGGCTGCTCTCAGTACATCAAGGAAAACAAGATCCAAGAATTGCCTTGGGTGTGCAGAACTGAGCTCTGGTGCCCTCTGAGAGGAGCAGCTGCCAAACCCCAGGTTTATATGCCTGCTCCTTGTCTTCACATCTAGAACAGCGAGAGGAAGAGGAGGGATGCTCAGAGCTGAAAAGCAGGCCTTTTTATCCATGCCTGGCCTGGCCATCTGGGATGGCTGCCAGCTGGAGGGCAATGTTGCAGCAAAAGTCATTGCCAGTTTAGCATCTGCCACTAGAACAGCTGCTCTGCTTGCTTGGGACTGCAGCTGCTGGTGTGTCAGCAGCATAAAGCTCTGTTTCCCAGAGCCTTGCCAGCTTTTGGTAACAGCCAGGAGCCTTAATCACACCCCTGGATGGTTGCTCAAATGTTGGGAGACCACACAGTGGTGTGTTATTCCATAGAGAACTACCATCCTTGGCCTTAGTGTTGGAAACAGAACTTAGGTGCCAAGGTCTCTGCATGGTTTTCTTTGGTTCATATAAAGGTGTGATGCTTTAAGTCTTGACTGAGCTTATTGTATTCCATGTAGTGAAAAGAGGGAAGTCACCATGTGAGCAGTGCTGCAATGGGACCATTGGATGCTGCATTTAATTTTGCATCTTTCTAGCATCAGAAGCTTGAAGTGTCCAAAAAAGTAGTTGAGTGTTAAAAGCTGTGTAGAGAGAATTATTGGTGTTTTGCTCAAGTCATTAAAAAGTGCAGGGATGGAGCAGGCCCACAGTGATGTCACGGGGTCTGGTGTTGCGTGCTGAATTCCTGCAGCACACATGGAACACGAAACCTAGGACTATTTCTATGTGCTCCCAGAGGTGTACTTTTTCTCCAGGCTTATGTTGTTGCTGAATACAGTCTGCACAGCTTCCACCACTGTTGCCACGACTCTCTTAAGAAACACCAACACGATCAGAAAAAAAACAACCCACAGACATCTTGGAGCTAGCTCTTAGCAGTGATGACAGTTCCCTTCTTGTCCCACAAGTACATCTTGTAATAAATTAAAATGTAAATATCAGTGAAATTTCATGAGGCACACGTAAGAATCTCAGGAAAGACTCAGTGTTGAAAGGAGAACAGTTCCTAGGGGCTGGAGTAGGGCAGATGAAGTCAGATTTATTCAGAGACTGTCTTGTCAGGAAAAAAAATGTACGCTTGAGTATGAATGTGCCCCTGTAAAGATGGTGGATGCTCTGTTTCTTACTTTCCACATTCTGTTGCTTTCCTTCCTGCTTGCTTTCTGTGCCTTGTGAGGAGCAGCAGGCCTGTCATGCCTGCCCATTTGAAGCATTACAGTAGCCTATCTGACCTCAAAAGATGTGTCACAGTGCAGCTTTTGCTGGAGGCTATATAATGGATGGGTTATTCTCAATGGGAATATGAGAGTCACAAATCATTTCCACACAGAGACCCGAGAAATCATGTTATAGACTTAAAGGCCAGTGGAAAGTCAACAAAATGCCCTTGGGCCTGAGCAAACTTTTGTCCTGGACCACAGAGATCACTAAGTTTGAGAGAAATAGATGTGGCATTGGAAACTGTTTTTCTGCTTTTGCAATGAAATGTTTTTGTTCAATATAAAAACAAATACTTGCCATTTAGCTAAGATTATCAATTTGTTTGGACAGTAAAAGATAATGTCCAAGGCTGGAGCCTCAGGCTCACTGATAGCTGTCTCCAGTGAAGGATCCACAGGGTCTGGGTAGACTGACATTCATGAGCTGCTGACCTGGGTGCCTGACCATGGCCATGTCTGGGAGCCTCCTCCAGCACAGGCTCTCTCTGGTGGTATTGGCCACAGCTGCCACACAAAAAAGCTGGGTACACTGAGCAATAGCCAGGCATCAGTTTATCTTTCAACAAGTGAAACAAACAGAACTTAGTCATACCAGTTTCTAAGAGGAAAGCCAATCTTCTTAATGCAGAGTATATGCAATTCATTATGCATTTTGGTGAAACACAAAGTGCACCTCACTGTGCAGGCCAGCTGCTCATTTATAAAATTGATTATGCATTCTCTAAAGCCATCTCTAGGGAGCAGCTAAATTGCATCCATTGCCACCAAAGTCTTTGATATCCCCATGGCTCAAGAATATTGTAATAACAGGGAATAAAAGAAAGATAGGCTATGTTCTGATTTTTGATGTTTGTCAGATTTTGCTTGCCTCAAAATGTTTCAGGAGAATGTGTTTCTGGCATAAAAGCTGCCCTTAGCCTCACAGCAGGAGCACCCCAAGATGTCTTGGAAATTGAAGGCTACTTTTTTTGTAAAAAAGGGTAAGAATTTATCTGCTTTAAATTTTTTTCCCCATAATAATCAGATGCATGGTTCAAATAAGAGCATATTGACTCTTCGATTCTATTGCTTTAATCTGACTTCACCATCATCTCTTTGAAGAGTAAAACAGAGAGAGGAAGGACCATTGGTGATGATAACACCGTATGAAAAGATCTAGCAGTTTAGTATTCACTCTATATACCAAATAGCTTGGCATAAAACTGCCTGAACTTTGACTTTTCTCCAATTTTCTGGCACAATTTTTTCCTGAAACTCACCCTTAATTAACTGTTTACTCTCCCCTCAATAAAAGCTCCTCTATACCAGTGTAGGTGAACATCAGAATGTAAAGCAGATACTGCTTACAAGGGGATCATGAAGAAACTGCAGAAAAATTAAAAGGCTGCATGGGTTTTCCCATTTGCTAGTTTTAAATTCACCTAAACCTTGTATTTCACAGTGATTTTGTAATTAGACGAGTTATAGCTATAAACCTAATAATCCCTGAGTGACAGACTGTGGCATATGTTGTTTATGCTTTTTAAAGTCATCTATAGTCTCTGGCTTTCAGGAACTGCTTTAGGTGTTATTTTCAGCTCAGAGGAGGGACAGGCCTGTGGAAGGATGCAGGATGCTGGAGCTGCCAAGGTCCAAAACAGCCATTGGCATCGACACTGGTTTTGAAGGGGCAGATTGAACCCTTTGGGGGGTTCCATGCTTAGCCAAGCATCTCCCACACATTTCTGGATTAAGCATGTCTGTGAGCCTCAAAATGGACATTTCCCCAATTCAGTAGCCAGAGCTGGAACTGGGTCTGCAGGGAGGCAATTTACTTTGTTCCAAGGCCTTTCCCTGCAGCCCTAAATGTCAGGTGCTGGGCAAGGGCTTTTCTCTCTGCTCCTCCCTGTTGTGAAAATACAGGCTTCATGGGGCTGGAGGAGGTACTCCAGTGACTGATGTAAACACCTACAGGCTGCTTACATTGCTTATTTTATTTTATCCCTCCACCCCTGCCTGAGGAACAGCCCTGACCACCTGCTTCTTTCAACCAGCACATCTGCAGCTCTTTCACAAGAGACAGTTTCAGACTCATGGGGTCAGAGCGTGAAGTGTGACCGCTGCTGTGAGCTGCACCCTAAGGAGATGCATGAGCACTCCCTCAGACCTAAAATTTCTCTGTGTGCTCTCTTGTGCTAGTTTGGGCAGGGTAGAGATAATTTTCTACACAGTAGCTGTGTTTTGTATTTGTGGTGAAAACAGTGCTGATAACACAAGGATGTTTTAGTTATTGCTGAGCAGGGCTTGCACTGAGCCAAGGGCTTTCCCGCCTCTCATACCACCCCAGCAGCAATCAGGCTGGAAGTGCACAAGTCCTTGGGAGGGTTTTGTTCATAGTATCCCTGCTTAAATATTGTTGCTGTTTAGGAAAGAAAAAAAAAAGAGAAGAAAAAAAAAAGGCATCCTAAGGTTGACAGAGCCTGACAAAGCCCCTAGGCCTGGTCCACCTGAAGTACTGGGGAAAGGCAGAAAGTCAAGGTATCTCTCTGTAAATCAGAGGCATAGCACAAAAATGACCCCTGTTCATTTAGATGCCCAGACTTTAGATACCTGACCCTCTAGGTCCTTAGCTGTGAGTGAAATGGAGCTGTCTAGCTCCATCATATTTCAAGGTTCTCTAATTGTATTTAGCTAGATTTAGGTCACATTGTTTTAGTTTCAGACTCATGGCAATAGAGTAGTGGAAAGGATTTTGAATGCACAGGGCTGTAGGTTTAGTTGAGTGGAGGTCTTTAGGACCCTTGGGGGTAAGGGCTTAGTATGTGTTTGTCTGACTTTATAGGGGCTGTGACTTCCTTGTCTTAATGTTAACAGGATGGGCTTTCATAACTACTGACTGCAAACTAAATTTTAGCAACTGGATTATCCTACTAACCCTTCTCTGTGCTTTCTCTTTAGTGAATTGCACTAGGCAGTGCAAGCTTTTAAGATAGAAAGTAGAAAAATATTTCAAGATACTCCAGGTGTTTCTAATGCAATCTCATTTTTCTTTCAGCTGTCAGAGAATTAATCCATCATGAGTTGGAAATGTCTCTTGAAGATACATGCTTCTTTTCATTACAGTGTGGTCAAATGCCAGCCTATTCCTTTGAGGATTCTTTTGAAGATTCTAAGCTAGTCAGTAGCTTGATTTTACTCTCCCCCGACTTCTTTTTGCAGCAGATTAGGTCATTGAAAGCTATGGGAGCTTTGTTATTAGAAAAGTAGAGCACAGTGTCTCATTATTCTGTATTCTCAAGACAGAGCTATTTCTTTAGTCCTGATGCATTTCTGCACAGTTTAGCAGCAGTGCTCTTAGTGTAGCAGACCTGCAAGGAACAGAGGGTGATGGAGGAGGAGATGAATACTGATGAAATTGCATCAAAGAAGACCTCTGTGTGTTGCAGTGCTAGTGGTGTGTGCATGTGTCATTGCTTTGTGTATTTTCTGTGGTTATCTGTATCATGTCCCTTGAGGTGTAAAGTGTACAGCTGTAATCCCAGCTGTATCAGTGAGGTTACTGTATTTTTGCATTTTGTTATGGCTGGAACTTGAGTTCAATGAGGACTGAACAGTAGCTGCAGAGTGTGATGGCGACAATCCTTTAAACTGTTTTCGTATCAGAAGCTTATCAGAAAATTCTGGCACTGGTGAAAGTTCATACTCAATGATCTGTAATGGCCCTTGTACTCCACACTGAGCAAGTGCACCTTATTGCAGATTTCCTCAGACCTATTTTTAGGGGGTAGATCTACCAAAAGCGTTAAATATGGCAATACTTAGCTTTTGATCCCTCTATGGGTGGGCCTTGGCTAAGTTAAGCTTCCAGAGTGTGGAGCTGGTGGAAACACAGGGATCCAGTAAAACATTTATGGAAGTTAGCAGAAATGGGCCTCTAAATTGAATATGCTGAAAAAAAAAAAACCTACTCCCCCAAACAACTCTCTTCCTCCATGCTTTTCCACAAATTCCCCACATCACCAGGCTGAAGGCAGGCAATTCTTCTGCTTGGAGTCTTCAGATGTGAGCCTCTTCTGTGTCTCTGAGCAAGATTAATCTCTCCCTTATTTAACAAAAATGGTATTTCTGCCAAACATCAAGAGAGGATTTGTACCCAAGTATCAAAACATCTTTGCATGCACAGTATCTGTATCTAAAAGGGAGAAAAAGAACTGATCCAGCTTTGACATGCAGATGCTGGCTGTCTAGAAAAAGAACCCCAAAACAGCACTGCTATCCAGGATCAAAACTTCTGTGCCCAAATGTCTTCTGTGTGGAGTTTTGCCAGCTGTACAGTACCTGCAACATTAGGGCTCACAAGTCAGCAAGACATAAAAAGTCTCAAGTGAAGAACTTGAGCTGAAATACAAAATGAGGTGTTATGGTCACCTGGGAATTGGGGAGTATCTACCTTGGAGCATTTTCTTACTGCAGGCCATGAGGTTTGTTAGGTGTGCCCGATGTGAGATGAGCCTGCATGGCTAAATTGGGCATCTCAAGAATATGGAAATGCTGTGATTTGCCATTTAAAGTAGTCCTTGTACACCAGTGTCCTTTGGGATCTTATGAGAAATCTTAATCAACTAAATCTTTTCAACAGCAAGTCTTCTAATTTCTGAACCACAGAAACTGTAGGACTGTTCAAAGGCCCTGATCTCCTTCAAGGCTCCTTTCTTCAGCCTCATTTTTACTTCCCTGCAGTGACACTTCAAATGATGAAATCTGATGACCCTGTGCTGCTCAGTGTCTGGTGGTCACAGGTTTTCAAACAACGTATTTCTATTATTTGGAGGCCAGGCATCACTGAACGGAACAGATTCAGCTGCGGTAACGTTTTCTAAAATAATCCTGCTAATAAATTAGTCTCAGCAGAATTGTACCAGACCTGTGTGCACTCCCATGCTGTGCTGTCTTCTGTTCCAACACACACCGGGAAAATTCAGGGGACGAGCTTTGGACTTACACCTCATCCATTCATGACTATTGGGAGATGGTGGGGAAAAATGCTCCAAGAGTTAGTAAAAGGGACCAATTGTATTCTGTCAGAAAAAGAATTGACACAAGCCCCAGGTACCTCAGTCCCACTTAGGAGCCAGAGCTGTAAACTTCCTTACATGCTATAAACTCCTTCTTGAGTCAGGCACTAAGTCTTGCAAATCACAGTGCCATGCCATTGTGCAGAGTGCTTAACAACACCATGTAAGGTGCAGGTACACAAAATCCCATCTTTCTATCTGGTTTTGGGTCTTCAAACAAGGTGCATTTGCAGGGAGCATTAGGCAGTGGAAGATCTTCATACACAGGTATTCATACTTTATGTTACCCACAGGATCTCAAAACATTAGTTTGTATTTTTTAAGGCATAATAATGTTCTCATAACAAAGTTCTCAGCCTGTTTTGACATCTTTTTCCCTTCTGTCCTCTTGGTTACTCCTTGCTTCAATTTCTTCTGATATGCAAAAGGTAAACAAAAGTAATATAAAACCATGAGTATCATACAGAGATTATCTCCAGAAATTTCCCAAAAAAATCAAATAAAATTGGGTCTCCCCCTGCTGTGTGAAACAGAGTATTTTGAATTGTGTCTGTTCCCAAAAGCAATGTTACTAGAGTTGGTCTTCCACTTGATTACAGAAGCAAATGAAGAAACACAACTTGTAAATATCAAATAAAATGAGCCAGCTTGATACAAATATTTTACATTTATTGGAAGAGTACAGTAAAAAGGGGACTGCAGACTCATTAGTGGTAACTGGTCCAAAGGAGAAGACAAAGGACTGTTCAAAAAAGGTCTGCAGTTTACAAGAATACTAAAAATCTCTTATGTAACAGCCTAGGAAAATAAAAAGTTAGCTTGAGTTCTAAAGTGTAACTTTAAAGTATATAAAAATTGGCAAATAAATAAAGTTAAAATGCAGATCTATTTAAAATTATAAAGGACCGACAACTGGCAACTGTATAACATAGTTATCATTTCCAGACTTGATTAACAGCCAGATAAACTCACAAACGTTGTTTCTTTTATTTTATTTTACATGTACTTTAGGGAAGAAGGACCCATTTCCAGTGTTATGTATTATCAATCTGTTTAACAAATATATTATTTTTAAACAACAAAGAGCATAAAAGGTGCTTTACCTGATATTGCTGGTGTGTATTTTGGCACAAAATTGAGAACTGAATAGATACCTAAAGACATCTGCAAATGGCATCTGTGCCCACTCAAGGCTACTGGTGACAAAAGTCTGGCTTGTGATGGCAGGCCAGTGATGCAAATTTCCGTCCTTCCCTAATACCCCGCTCCATCTCCAGCTACCAACAGTTACACAAAGGAAAAGCAACACATACCATTTTAAAATCAGCAGTCCTACAACCACAGCCCAAGTCTCATCCCCAGAAGTCCTTTAACAGAAGGTAAAAGGCAGGTGTTTAATGTTGGCTTTCACTCCTCAATACTTCTCTGTAGGAGTCTGCCTGCCTTTTGTATCCTGTGTGATGAACCTATATAATGGGTTTTTTTCCTATTTCATGTTTTCAGCATTTTAGTGAAAATTAAGTGGAAGGCTTGGTGGAAAAACAAATTAGCTTGTGATTTACAGGTAATGGTACAATTAACACCGGAATGGAAACAGACATTTCAGTTGAGACCCAGTGCAAGATCAGTTCCCTGTACATAACAATAATGCTTGTCTTTTGGAATTGCAGGTCTCAGCACTTCATAGTGAGGGGGAAGGTGTATAATTATCACTATAAGTAAATGCTGTATGACATAGTGAACTCAAATTTCTGAAAGCAAAATGATGAAAATTAACACTGTCTGAAAAGGTGTGGTAAGAAGAAGGAAGTTCACAATAAGGCTTAGGTGGAATTAAGTCATTGCTGTTGATTTTGAAGATACTGTTCCAATTTGGCCTGACAGCAAAATGTCAAGGAGCATATTTAGCTTTATAATTCTCCCTATGTGAGCAGGATGTTCTGTATTGTAAACCAGACAGTCACAAATGTTGTTCCTCTGATGCATTTTATGATGTGGACAATTCATGATATAGTTAGGGTCTGAAATTACATTAAAGATGTGAACAACATGCTTCACCTTGATTCATGGTTACTTCCATTTTCATACACATTGCTCTAGGTGTCAAAGTATAACATCACCACAGTACTTCTGATTTAAACAAAAGCAGGAATGTATTTGGAATTTTCTGTCACCCGAATAACTTCTTTTGATAAGTGAAAGGGTGCTATCTGTGGTAAATGGAGCCTTCAGAATTAGGAAATATTTGAGAGATGCAATAGTACAGATTATTACAGCAGAGCTCAGCTGGAAGTATTAGATTACTGCAGCCCTCTTTAGAGAGCAGAAAGATTCTTTGAGAATTGAGGCAACAGCTCAGAGTCAATTGTTTACATATCAGTAATCCAAGAATTCTGCATTATTACTTGCATGTAGCAATGATGGACTTCTTCATATGTTAAGAAAGACTGAGCTGACTGAAAAGAGCACTGTGCATCTTTCTTTTTAGTAATGGAAAGCTCTGGCTCATACTTTCAACATCTGTAATGCAGAGGGAATCACTGATCTGATTTTTCTTTTAAAAAGCCTACTTGCCTTGTATCGATGAAGAGTTTCAATGGCTGGCTCACTTACTGTATTCACAAGACTTAAGTACTTAACTATAAATATTTGTGTTTCTAACTAGATGACAGTTCCAAACAGGAGCAATTCAGGGTTTTTTCCAAGTGTTCTCTGCTCAATGTGACTCCTAGGTTACCATACTGGTTCAGAGGCCATATTTATCTATAAACAAATTAACTCCAGTTGTATTTACAAGGCATTCCACTCTGGGAAACAGAAGAAGAATCTATTTCATGGCTCTTCTACATTTTCAACTTATGACCTCAGTCAACTAGATTTTAGGGTTTTATTTATCTATTTTTTGGAAGTATGCCTAACAGTTTTTTGTTTGGAGAAGGCATATGGATCTGAGATTTCTAAATTAACTACCCTTCCATAGCTACAATCTCAAACACCTGCAAAACAACAATGTAGCCAGTGACCTAATTAGTCTTTTAGCTCACACCCCTACCCCCATATAAATCATCTGAAAATGCTGATTTAAGTCCTGCCTAGATGATGCCTGAGAAAATGGTCCTCTGAAATAGCCAACAATATACAACTGCCTGAAAATGAAACAACTCTGAGTTAACATGAGAGTTCTATACCTGGACATATATTCCAGCTGAAATTTTATATCAAAGAGAAGGGGACATAATGGTAACTTAGGGTTGTTGGTGGAGGTAGCATTCCCTGGGAGAGAACAGTAAATTCATGTCTGAACCTTTCTGTTTTATAGAGTAGTAGAAAGGCTGAAAAACAGAAATTTCTTTTGCTTATTTGACAGAGAAGCAAAATCAAGTTGGATTCTAGGGTTGAAACTGTGCCAGTTTAAAGACAGGGCTTCCAGCTCCTGTTCTATGTGGTACTTACTATAATGAACACAATTACTCTGATAATGGGATGTGAAAACAGGTAAAAATGTTGGAGCTACCATGCAGATCTTGCTGGAATTTTCAGTGAAAGAATCTTCCCTTCTTTGAAATTTTGGGTCTCAGCAAAGTAAAGTTGGGTATTAATAACTCACTAATAGGCAATTCTGGAATGCATGCAGGAGTTGGAAATCACAATTCAGTACCACTTGGAGGAAAGGAATGGTAGTAATACTTGACTGTTCATAATGTGACATGTGAAAGAATTCTTCCATTTCAACTTGGAGCTTTCTACATTTAAACTTTATTCGTTTATAATGGGAAGCTACCCCAGGGAATAGTTACTCTTAGAAAAACTTTATAGGCTCCGGAAGTTGATTTACTTTCCTAGTAAATTGCTGCTGGATTAAGGACTGCTTTTTTAGTTTGTTTGTTTTGTTTTTCAGTAAATCTGCAGAAGGAAACTGAAATAAAACATTTTTAATAGAGCTGGTATTTTGAATTGACCAGATCTCTTAAAAATTCATGGTTGTTTGGAACTTCAGGAATACTGGACTTGGCCTGTACTTGCCATGTACCTTTTAATTACTAACTGAAGTCCTGTATTACTGGAAGTGAAAGACTGCATGAAAACCATTCTGAGAAGAAAAAAAATCCATAACTTCATTGGTAGCAGGGGTGTTCTTCCCTGACTTGCCTAGGAAGAAAGCTTCCAACAATATCTGAAGTCCTTTTGTGCTTTAGGGGAAAAAAATTAATTGGTAAACTCTTCCTTTAATAGTAAACTATTTTATGCTTAGCCATAAAAATGTTACAAATCCAAGTGCACTGGCACAAACAAATATTTCTAGTGCCTACAAACAGGACAGCTGTTACACAAAGTGGACTCCCTCAGCTTCTTTCTCTTTATTTAATCTTTACAATGAGTTATTATTTGTGACAATCAATTATTTTCAGAACTGCTGAATACCATATTTGATGACACTATTTACACACTAGCTTAGGTTTTCAAATCTTGCACTCCCTCAAGTCTGTGAGTAGCACTGACATTTAGAGGATATGACAGCAAGAATACTGGAAACAGGGCTAGTATTTAATCACCGTTGTTAATATTTGTGCAGCAGCACATCTGAGAAAATTGGAGGGGAGACATTTGTAAAGACTTCTGAGATTTTGTTACACTGTAACCTCAGAAAAATGTGGGGGATTTTTCTTCTTTTTTGTTTTCTTTATTACCTTTACAATGGGTGCAAAAAGGGTAACAAAATAGTTACAAAGAGATAACAAATGGGTAACTTCCTAGTCAGTTTCAGTCAGGTGCTTGTAGGATTTAAGTAAGCATAACAGGTGGTCAAAGACATGAATGAAAAAATACTTGACTATGAATAACCTAATATTTCCTTAACCAGTTTTCTCTTTCCTGGCAGTAAGAATGGGCTTTACCAGCTGCAGTTCTCACTCATGGCCTTCTGGTGATGCACTTCCCAATAACAATTTCCAAAAAAGGTTTAGGCAACACTGCAAAAAGGCATATTTTTGTTAAGAAGAAATGCAACATAACTGTAGTTGATAAAGGAAAAGCTAGTTCATTGGTTTTCACAGAAACTAATGAAAATGCACATAATGATAATGCCTTCGTGGGATGCTAACTCTACAACATCCCCCTTTGCTGAAGCAAGGTTTGTTTCCAGACAAGATACTTCCCGCTATTTTACTTTTCATAAAATAAAGAAGCTTAGAAAACCTTTTGATTTCACTGAGGACTGGGCTTGGAAGCCAATACACACTTATTTTCTACTAAAAACAAACTAAGGATGCACTTTTTGCCATCAAAGCAATTTTCTTAAAATAATGAATGCAATTCCTAGGAAAAACATGAAAATAAAGAGATATTCTGTTGAATTCCCTCTCATATTACAAGCTGAGGATAACAGTATTCAGAGTTTCCTACGTTTAACAATGTAAAATAATTCAGGATTCCCTCAGGGTCCCTCTGGTTGTGACAGTGCCAATGTAACAACCTAACCTGAAATCCATGCTGGCAAGAGACCGAAGCTTAACTTCTTTGTAAATTCTCTATGGTCAACATAGTACATGAGCCAAATGACCAGGATCTGGCTAACCTGGTAAGATTAATCTGACAAGATTAAGTCATCAAAAGGCCACCGAGAGAAGATATTGCAGCTTTGCTTCTTTAGTACCATGTCTTTCTTTCAAATTTCCTGACATGGCAGGCTTGGTTATGAATGCTCCTGTGAGCAGCCTATGGTATCCATAGGTACAGATTCCACTTCCTAAATTGAATAGTTTCAACAATTACAAGTCAGACATGATGAACAAATTCTGCCACAAACTGTTAAATTAATTATACAAAAAGTTTAAATAATTGAAAAGACATGTACCTGTGCTGAAATTTATTCTATACTTATAAAGCTATTCTGGTATTCCCCAAAAGTATTACTAGTTTTGAACTGTAATGGTGCCTCCTTCGGTAGTAGTAATAAATTTTCCTAATGCTGTAGAAATCCCCTGTTTTAAACAGACTTTAAATTTAAACGGAAGTGTGATATATATGTATGGAGGTTAACTATTTCAGAATAAAATGTTAGTACTGTTTTCATCCTCCTGTGAGAGTCAGGATGATGACTGGTTAATTTATGACAAATGTAACCGTATTTTATTTTATCTGAATAAAGCAGTATTTCTTGCTGTCAAGAGGGTATATGGCAAAGAAACAGTCCATCTCTCTAACAAAAGAATATTAACTCTCCAGAAAAGCTATGAACGCTGACACTGTTACTTGCAGACTTCAGGGATGCATATGTAAGGAAATGCAGTTGGATGAATCTCAGATTTTCCCAAATGATTGTGAAACATTTCTTAAATCATAGTACACTTGCACTTGCATTAGCATACTAGCAAATTAAGGCACAGACTCTGTGTACTACTCAGAAGCATACAAGCTAACAAGAACGTTTCCTATTGCTCTTGAAAAATATCTCTGGGCTACTTGAAGTACAGAACTAAGTAAATATATCCAGTACACTTACAATGAAGTTTTAATTTATGCCACCAAGTTTTCCAAGCACTACACTTTAATGGGTATGTGTATATATACGCTTCCTTGTCTCCAAGAAAAAAATCACTTAACAAAATGCAAGAACCACTTACCATTCCTTATAGCTGGATACTGACAGTACCACCTCAAATGCATGTGTGCTCACACACAACCATTCACTGTTGTAGCTGGACACTAATTCCTATGTAACAGGCAAATTCTTCTAGACTACACATATTTTGGTCACACATAGCCCTAAAACACCACTCAGCACTACTGTAAGAGAGCAAAAGATGATGTGGACAATAGAAAAGCCACCCTAACAGAAATAAAAATGTAATGTAGCCACTGACTTCACTACATCTCAATCCCACTTTAACACTAAAATATAAGGCTAATTAACATTCCAGATGCTGTGTTACTTACAATCCCTGTTTCTTACTTGCATTAGCAGCAACTGGTATCCCTTGATCTGAATATTTTAGTAAATTCCTAGAAATATTTTAAGCACCTTAATGCTGGAACTCAGACAGGGATACAGTAACTTGTTCCTATATCTATGCAGAGCCCTAGAAAACAATTCCAGCTGCAAAGAGGACCCAGAGTCAAAGTAACAAATGGTGCGTTTCCTCCCTCCCCTATCTAGTAAGTTTTTATTCTTTCTGGCTTTTTTTTTTTTTAATATATATGTATATATATACAAACACAAGGTTTATATTCTTGGTGCATTTAAACCTTGTTTATCCCCAGTCTTTTGATATTTGATTGCAATAATGTAAGAAAAATAGAAGGTTAGTATTTCTACTCTGCTGTTCCCTGTTAGAGGCTTTAAACATACTTCTTTCCTTTTGGTTGCTTGAACAACTTCCTCATGCCATACAGAAGTAGTATTTTCCTTTGGACACTATGCATGAAATGTTCTTTTGTTCAGAACAAACTTTTGCATGCTCCAGCTGCATTCTGAAAATTTTTACCAATTTAAGGGAAAAGATCAGGGTCAAAGCAAATCTAGCAACATATCCTTTAGCTCCTCTAAGATCAATGATATTTGTTATCTGCTACTACCACTAATAAACTTCTTTTTCTTGGCCTACTACTTCCACACATTTTTTGGAAGGCAGATAGTTTGCAGTACTTCTTAGCATGTGCCAAGACTTTATATTGGATTTTTTTTTTCTAAAATAAACATAGGTCACCATAAAAGAAACATATTACTGAATTCTGATGGCATTGAAGGAAAAAAAGGGTATGATTTAAGTGGACCACATAAAAAGTCAGAAGTATTTCTATTGTATGGTAATAAATGCACAAGTAATTCAACTACCAAAAAAATTCTGGATTTTTCCATTCAATAAGCATGTTTGCATCCAGAATCTGAGCTCAATGCTTAAAACTAAGTATCACCTAAATATATCAGATGCAGAAAGAATAAAGAAAAAAAAAGCTTCTAGTTGAAATACTTGTCAAAACTGTCTTCAGTTTTAAGGCCAACATGTATGACAATCCCCACATTAATATGCTGACATACAGGACAGGGATAGCAGAGTGAGAGCACAGCTTTAAGTAGAATACCTCTGAAAAACATCACTAGCAGTTATTTGCTGTTAAACAGATAGAAGCCACAGTCCCTTAAATTTATTGTATGTGCTTTCCTATGTACATGTAACCTAAATTACAGTACTACTGTGACTGGATATATAGCATTTCGCAGTATATATCTTTAATACAGGTGTAGACACCATTCAAGATGGTACACCAGTTAATTTCAAAGTAATCCTGGAAGAATATTGCAAATAATGCTATATAAATGCATAGTGTTCGAGGGAAACAATTACTTCATTGTAAAAGAAAGTCCCAGACATTGAGTTTGGCACTTCTTCATCACTATGTCACTTTCTTTTTGATTGAAGACAGCTCTTTCTGAATCTCACTGAATTTTGGCCGGTTTTCTGGCTTGTAGTCCCAGCATCTCTGCATTATTTTATATATTTCTTCTGGACATTTTTGTGGTGCAGACATTCGGTAGCCTGGTACACAGAAAAAGTGGATAAAACTTTTAGTACTGAGAACTGATGCATACTAACAAATCTAAAAAGATAAGACCAAAGTTCAAGACCATTTCATTTATAAAGACCTTCAAGGCAACAGGAGGAACATCTTCAGTACATATCCTATCCATGAGAGATAATTATGAAACTAATTAATGCTCGGGTATGAGTGACATTTAAGTTGGGCATGCTAAACTGTCAGTTTGCTGCTCATCCCTAATAGCAGCAACTCGCGTAGATTTCTTTCCTGTATCTTAGGAAGTAGCTACCTTCTGGTTTTCAGTTGTATTTCCTTATTTCTCTGCAGTGAGGAAATTGATAATAGAAATTAAGATGTGAGTAAATTTATTTGCTCTTTCTGAAGATGTATCCACTTTTATTTGCACCTTTCTTTCCTTTTTTGGCTCCTTAAGGAAGGTCCTCCCCATTTGAACTTTAGAAATAAATTTTTCCTCTCCCTGTTTCCTTAAGTTTTGTATCTTTCCATCTTATCTCAACTCTCTTTCTCTTCTGGTTTGCTCAGATAGGCAGTGGGTCCCACACCTCTCTGCTGCCATCAGCTGAAGGAGTTCTCTGACTTGGCAATGAGCAGGAGAATGGACAATCAGTTAAGTAAATTAGCAGCTAATCATTCAAAAGTCATACATAAATGCCTATTCAGGCATATCACCAATACCCTGGACCAAAGAGGTGCACTCACAGCAGTGAAGACAATTTCCCAATGAGTAAGAAGTTGTGAAAAATGCCAGGAGAATTGTATGTAGGAACAAGGAGCTCCTGGGCAAAATCAAACACAAAATCAGGTAATGGGAGGAATATCAAAACACTGTCTGAGCCTCCAGGGATGAAGTTAAGAAAGACAAAACCCAGAAGGGATTGAATCTGGCCAGGCATGTCAAAGACAACACGCAGGGCTTCTCTAACTAGGTCAGCTCACTGCTGAATGAGGCACTGAGCAACTCAGCAACACAGGACAGGGACAACGCTGAGGTACTGAATGCTTTCTTCATCTCAGCCTCTACTAGCAAGACCAGCCTTCAGGAATCCCAGGCTCCAGGGATCAGTGGGAAAGGCTGGAACAAGGAAGATGTACCCTTGGTGGAAGAGGACCTGGTCAGAGAATACTTAAGCACACTGGACTCAATTAAGTCTCAGGGCTCTGATGCACCCATGAGTGCTGAGAGAATGGCCTGATGTCACTGCCACACCATTCCCAATAATCTTTCACACATTACTTTGACTACTGGGAGGAGTACCTGAAGACAGGAGTAAAGCAAATGTCACTCCTATCTTCAAGTCAGAGCACCCAGGGAACTGCAGGCTTCACCCTGATGCCAGGTGATGGAGCACCTAATGCTGGAAACAATTTCCAGGCACCTGAAGTACAAGAAAGTCATCAGGAGTAAGCATGCAGAAAGTCAGCATGCATTCACTAACAGCAGGTCATGCTTGACCAATGTGAGAAATTTCTTCAACGAGATGAGTGGCCTGGTGCATGAGGGGATTTCACTATAAAATCCTCACAAAGACACCTTTGAATTTATGGGCTAGATGACCAGACATGGAGGTGGATTGAAAACTGAGGCTGAACAGTGAGTCCTGAAGGGAGGTGATGAGTGGTACAAAGTCTGAGCAGAGTTCCAGGGTCAGTACTGGGTCCAATCCTGTGTCACACCTTCATTAACGCTGTGGATGTGGGGCAGGTGCCCCCTTAGCCATGGTGACACAGCCGTGGTGCTCCCTTGCTGGTGGCACCGAGCTGTGAGGGGGGGCTGATACACCAGAGGGTCCTGGTGCATCCAGAGGGACCTGGACAGACTGGAGAAGGGGCTGACAGGAACCTCAAGCAGTTCAGCGTGGGAAGAGCCAAGTCCTGTGGCTGGGAACAACCCCAAGCACAAGTGCGGCCCGGGAATGCCCAGCTGGGAAGCAATTTGTCAGGAAAGGCCCTGGGCTCCTGCTGGACACCAAGGATTGAACATGCACCAGCATGAGCTCTTCCAGGAAAGAATGCTAATGGCACACTGGGCTGCACCAGAAGAAGTGCTGCAGCAGGTTGAGGGAGATCATCTGCCCCCTCTGTTCAGTACTGGCTGAGGCCACATCTGGAGTGCGGGATCCAGTTCTGGGCTCCCCAGTACAAGACAGACACAGGAACAATGGAGAGAGTCTCATGAAGGATCACCAAGATGAAGAAGGCACTGAAACTGCATCTCTCTTTCTAAAGAATAGTGCAATGACACTGACCTCTTAAACAGGTAAATCTGAGAAATATTTTTCCTTTTTTTATACTGCATGCATCTGCTCTAGGTACTGGATGAATGCATGTAAGTTCAAACAAAAATAGCTTGGGCTCTAGGATTTCATTGTCCTTTAAGGAGAAACTTTAATATCACCTACAGTGCTTCTAAATCTATAACAAACACTGACAATGTGTGTAAATCAGCAAGCCAGAGTTTTTTTGTTTGTTTGTCATTTGTTTTGTTTTAAATAATTTGGTAGTTTTACTAGCTTAGAACCTATTTATAAATTATACAGTAGTACTATGTAGGGAAGGAACAGTTCTGAAATGCCACTAAAGATGATGGAAATAAATCAAACTCCTGAAATCCTGCTCACAGTTATTTGCTATTTTAAGTAAAAGCCTTTTGATTATTTTGTAAAAGAGAAATGCAGCTTGCAATGCTCAACTAGCTTACCATTCTCCACCATAATTGCTAAATCTTTCTGTGAAATGATTTAATAAAGAAGATGGAATGATACAGATTTTTTTCCTAGCAGTTTAGAATATTTATACCTGCATTAGCATAATCTTAAATAATTCATTCTGTTCAAGCTTCTGCTTTGCACAGCAGTAAATCCCTCCATTCCATCTCACCTGTTAGTTCTGCAACAATGGAAGTCAGCATGCTGTAAGCCTTCCAACCTTTAAGTTACTGGTCAGCATATTCCTTTTTTTTTCAAAAGGTCTATATATACCACACTACTCCTCCCAGAAAGCTAGATTCAGCAATTTAGAAAACTTAATATTGTTTTTGCTAAAGTTGCTACAAAACTTGTATGCTATTTCTTGGCTATTTTACACTGAATCCTTACAATTTATCCAGCATTTCTCTCACTCCCTGTGAACAATTACCTTTTTCAACTTGCTCTCGTGCTTGTTGGTTGGTCATTCCAGGGTATGGGCATACTCCTAAACTGAAGGTCTCCCACAAAAGGATTCCAAAGCTCCATACATCACTCTCAGATGTGTATCTCCCTAAGAAAAGGAAAGTAAACCTTCAACTTAACATACAGAGAAATTGGTGTTTCAGATAATTATGGCCCAAATTTCCTGTAAAGGTAAAAGTGTTACACTGGCAAGCTTCAGGCAAAACCAAGCTGTAGCTACTAATAAAACATTCTACAGATTTCACAGTCTCCAGTATTTCAAAGAATGAACAAATTATATTAAAGCCAATACTTTGGAATAACATAAGCTAACCTTAAGTTCTACTATTATACACAGACCACATCACTCTGTCATGTAGGTTAAGAATTTCTTCTTAATGTGCAAGAATATTTTTCTTTTAACAAAAAAGGATGACAAAAAGTCAGGGTTTTCCTACTCCTTTACAACTGCTTTCAATTCTAAATATTCTTTAAAAAATTACCTTTCCCAGTTCTCCATTTTAGCATGGCAGTGTTTATTCTGAGAGGAGCTACCACCAACAGTGTAAGTGTAAAGAAGGCCTGGTTCTCATGCTTTGAGAAACTTATCTCTGAAAATCAAAGCATGGCTGGGTCCTGCAAAGCTGACGCACCCAATCAGTTTAAGAAAAAAAAATCAGGCCTGCTGGTTCCATTGTCTCCAACTATCCTTCAGAGATAGCAAAATAAATAATTGATAGATTATTGATAGATTATAGATAGATAATTGAATTCTAAGCCTCTTTGTGGAATGATAGCTTTCTATTACAGGAAATAGAAGACATTTTGGAGAAGATATTTCTATTGTCCTGATGGAGTCACATTAGAAAATTAAGACTCCTAGTCTTTTCCAGCAGAATCAGTGAAAATATTACCTTAAAAAGCCATTTTCAACATTTCTTTCAACATTTTTCATGACTGTTCTTCTTTGTTCCATACTATTACTTTGTATTTATGTGTCTTTATTCCTTAGAAAGAACACTTGTGAATGTATTGTTTGTTTATCTCTAATCATCAAACAAATCAAACTAAGCCACTTCTGACTAGGAAAAAAAGGAAAATACATGTAAATTATAGTGACAGCTGATGACAGTGACAACTGTTCTGACGTCAGAAAATTCAATTTACTCTTAGACTAAATATCACTTCCAGCTGTGCTATGTTAGTTTGTGTGCCTCATAGTTGGCAATTATGGATATTCACTATTCTTTTTGGAGTAAGATTAGTTTTCTTGTCTGTGTATCAACTCCCCACAGCTGGGCATCCAGTAATTTAACACTTTTCACTGAAAGCATTCAGTAGATACAAGATAGGTGATTAGCTGTTTCTTTAAAAGAAAGTACAAGTTCTTCTAACAAGTGTACAGTTAATTATATTTTCTGCTATGACATTATCTGAGGGAAAAAAAAAATCTGTTTCGAAAAAACCTCCAAGTCCTCCCCACATTACTATTAACATCACAAATAACTCAAAATATTGTAGGGAGAAAACATACATATTAAATGTACTTTAATTTTCAAAGATCGAGAAGTTAAAATACCCCATAATTATCCTAAGCATGTGTTGGTTTTGGTGGCGTAGAATTAATTCTATTCACAGTGGCAGGTACAGGGCTCTGTTTGGGATTTGTGCTGAACCCAGGGTTGATAATTCAGAGATTATTTTTGTTATTGCTGAGCAGGGATTGCACAGAGCCAAGGCCTTTCCTGCTTTTCACACCACCACGCTGGGTAAAGGGCTGGGAGTGCCTGGGAGGTTGGGAGGGGACACAGCCAGGACAGGTGACTCCAAACTGACCAAACGGGTATTCCAGACCATGTGGCATCACAGTCAGCGTATAAAGTGGGGCGAAGGAGGAAAGGGGAGATGTTTGGAGTGATGGGGTTTGTCTTTCCAATAATGGTGTAGAATGGCTCTGAACAGAACCCACAGAACCAAAGCTTCCATTTCTCAAAAACTCCAGTGGCATTTGAATTTTGCTTCTGACTTCTGACACAATGCCCTAACCACTCCATTTGCCCTAATCTGGTTTCTAGCATTCACAATTTGTGTTTTTTCTTAATTTAACATACTTTAGTGACTGCTCTTAATTTGTCATACGCAGTGACTTCAGCAGAGAGTAAAAAAGAACTTTTTTGTAGCTTCTTAAGCACATTAGCATTCATGGTGGCCAGATGACCCTATTCCTCATTTTCCTCCAGTCTTTAAATCTTGATATTCAGGACTGACCTGGCCAGTGGTTACCAACTAGTTTTGAAATACTGCAGATTTAGCTTTATTTCATTTTGATACCTTAAAAACCTCCAACCTTACCTACACAAATCAATGCAATTCTTACAACCTTATTATTAGAATGGAAAACAATAAAACATAATCCAGGAAGTTTTACTCATATCTTTCAAGGGAGTGGACAAATCATCCTTCAAAAACACACAGAAATCTTTCATGACATTTTGAAAGTTGAATATTGACTGCTGAACATATTAACAGATGTTTGAGAGAGCTTATTTCCCAAACTACAGAAAATTACTTATAGCTGGTGGAATACGTATGTGCTTTAGGAAACACAAAATAAGTAGATGTTAATCAACAATCCCCTCTTCTCCTGTACTGTGCTGAAAAAAACAGACTCAGCAGTACAAAGTGAAGTTGTTGTGGTTTCCTGCTAAATGTAGCCAGCTGGACCACATATGGTTATAAGGACAGGTTTACATAATACATCAAAAACACTCTATGCATTTCCAAAATAACAAAAATAAAAACCCAAAACACCTTTTATAGTGGACCAAACACCCAAGAGAGCAAAGCATTCACCAGTGAATGCTGGCAACACTAACACCTCTTAGAATAATTGGTAATACAGAGTCAATTACTACAACTGAATTTACAGTCAGCCTTTTAAAGGGAAGATCTGCTTTATTGTGTTATGTCATTAACTGCTACAAAAGTGCTAATGAGAGGAAGAATTCTGTTATAAATCATAATTCACAAACTTATGATTTCCAATGTATGATTTCCAAAAAAAGGCTAAATTCAAGAAATGGCAGAAATATTTATAGACACTTCAAATAAAAAATTCAAAAATATTTTATTCTGTGTACTCAACTGAAGAACTGGTTTAGAGAAGTACATTTAAAACATGCCATCATTTATTAAATGTACTGCTTCTTCACAGCCCACTTTACCTAGAAGAACTCTTCTTCTAGTTTCATATAAGCAAAAAAAGCTAAGAGCAGCAGCTTCTGTTTCTATTCTGGAACTATTACCCATGTAGTGTGGACCACTTCCCTCAGCGATAAATAATGAATTTTTATCCCCAATATAACAACCTAGTGATACACAAAAATGCAGAGAAAGAAAAACTGCAGTTAAAAAACCCCCAGAAATAAAACAATGACCATATTCTCCACCAGTGCAATGCATTATCTAACACAGTGTTCTAGTACATTAACATTTTCTACTGTTTTCAGTGAGGGCCCACAATATGCAGAACTTACCATTCATTTTGCAGATAATCATAATTTAGATGACTGACGAGGCTGTCTACAGGAATGAGTCAGCAAAAGAACCAAGGCACTCTGCTATTGCTGCATAACAGCAATTCTGATGTTGCTGCCCTATTGTTTTTTGGTGGCAAAACTGTGGTTTTCACATAAATCAGACTGAAATATTAAAATTATTTTAAACACCATTAATTTTAACAGGGGGAAAAGAATTGTGTGTTTATCTACTCAAATATTGTGGCTCTGGTGCTCTTTACTGTACTTTGGATTTTTTTTTTTTGCAAGAAAATCCAGTTATGTCCTTACCATAGTTCAGAGCTTCTGGAGCAGTCCACTTGATCGGAATCTGCTTTAGGCCTGATGATGAGTACACGCCATCATCCTCTTGCCGGGACATCCCAAAATCGCTTATTTTCAAAATGTTGCCTTCACCTACCAAGCAGTTCCTTGCAGCCAGGTCTCTAAATTTGAAAAAGAAATAAACACCTACATTTTTACGAGTCTGAAAGTATTTGGAAATAATTTAAACTGACTGAGGTCCTCAGCCAAGACGGTTGACTTCACAGCAGTTGTGGGGAAACAGAAGTGAGGGAAAGGGAAAAAAAAAAGTCAGAAATAATCCTATGAAGAAGTCAGGACAGCAGATGCTGGAGATGCTCTAAGTGCCTGAGCAGAGAATCTCCTCCAGTCCACAGAGAGGAGCCACAGTGGAGTAGGGGAGAAGTGTGAGGCTGAAGGACAGGAGCTGTTATGGATAGACACCATTCATTCCCCACCATTCATTCACCTCCATTCCTCACTCACCCCTCGGGAGATGAGGTGAAGAATTTCAAAATGAAGGAGTGCCTCAGAAGAAGGGAAAGGGAAAAGGTATTTCAGTTTTTGTTTTTTACTTCTCACCATCCAACTCTATTTTAATTTGCAATACATTGAATTCATGTTACCCAATTCAGTCTGTTTTGTTATGATGGTAATTGGTAGGTGATATCCTTGTCTTTATCTTGACCTCCAAGTTTTTCTGTCTTATTTTACTTCCCTGTGCTGTTGAGGGTAGGGAATGAGAAAGCATCTGTGTGGGTGTTTGACAGCCATGCAAAGTTAACCCATCACAACTGCTCTCCATTTATTCCCCCACAGAAATAAACCCCAGATTAACGAATCAGATCCTATGTAAAATGAAACAGAATTTGAAGAAGCATCCCGAGATGTGTTCAGCATGTGTTTCAGTGAGAAACGTGAGAAACAGCTCCATCTTCCCTCTGCCCATTAGAGTTTCTATCAAAAGTTAAAAGCTACTCAGCATAGAAAAGGAATTTCAGCTCAGTAATGGATGAGAAGCTCAGAAAGTCAACCCCCTCCCTTCATCTCAAAGTTGGTTTTTTTTCTAGATTAGGTGACAGGCAGTAATACCTGATAAAAGACCTACTATGGCTTCTCTACATGCTAATAATATATTATAAACATACTATATGTATATTAAATTTCAGTGTTTCACAGTTTATTAAAATACAACATAATAAAATATGTATTATTATTCCCATTGTAATGTAATAAAAAGGGAGAGATATGTTAAGCAAGAGGATTAATTCTATACCATTAGGAACATCATGGGCAAAATATTTTTAAACTAAACTTACTGTGGTTTTGCGTAGCTAAATAGCCAATATGTTCACAAATGGCTTCCATGAATATTCCAGAAAAACATTAACTTTGATGTTTTGAACTGGAGCTGTAGCATAGTTCTGAAGTGAATCCCCTGAGTACTTAATGCGCATTCATTGGTTTTTGAAGAATGAATTTGGTGCATGCAAACTACATTGCTCCTAGAAGAAACTAACTTAGAATTCTGCTCATGATGTGCATGAAATTTGTTTCTCTAGCTACAGAATTTTCTTTCTATGGAATTTGTTTTTACACCTAATGCAGAAAGGTCTGAACCAGTGGCAAACAGCTTCCAACACTACCCATGGTAATGACAAAGGACTGAACTACATGTAACCCAAACTTAAAGTCTTGAGCCACATTTAAGGATGCTGAAGCTCATACATCCACTTCAATCAGCTCATCCATATTGATATTGAGCTATGTTATTCAACATGTAGACAGAGCCTAGGTATGACCCTAAATATTATAGCTTGATTTAAGAATTTTAACATATTTGACTCACGCAGCTTTTCTGCCACTAACAACATTAATAGCTCTAGAGCTTGAGTGATATAAACAAAGTAATTCATATGGTTTCAGAAAATGGACCACTAAAAAACAAATCTGAACTCACAGGCACCAGCTGAAGATGTGCACAAATGCATAAAATAGCTCAGTGTGCACTGTGTTACATAGTTTGATATTAGCATGTGGTATCATTATATACAGCTACACTGATTAAAGCAAGTGAGCAGCAAAACAAAATCAAATTCTTATTGTTTATACTCAAGTATGTAAAAAGTACCACCACGGAACTTCAAGAATTTATGACTTAGGTTCCAATCATATTTCAGTAATTAGTTTTTTTATCATGTTACTCACTATAGTCTAGATTTCCAACTGATGCACGTAAGGAGTGGAAAAAGTAATGAGGTTGTATCTCAAAGAAAATTTACAGTTAATTGAAAGCACAGGCATCTCCCTACCTGAAGTATGACCTAGCATTTAAACGTATTGAGTCAGGTTAAGAAAAATCTATATACTGAGCTGCCTTATTCCTCATGTATAAGTCTGATTATTAGGGAAAGTGGATCGTAAGTAATATGCACAGTAAGTAATAAGCACCAGCCTATAAACAAAGACTACATTCAGTTTGCATAATTTTTGTCAGTTTTGTACACAGAATATATGAGTTTTCTTTTTCAGAATCATCCCAGGAAAAATCATTCAGAATCATCTCAAGAAAAAGCTTTTCATCCCTACTGAAAATTGACTAAAACACTTCCATGAAAATCAACTGGTATTTGTGGAAGTTCATAATGACTGTGACACTCTGTTCAGGATATATGTAAATTAACACCACAAAGAAAAAATTAAATGTTTGCATATTTCGAGTCTCACAGTATTAATACCTTTTCTGCTTTTAGCTAAAACTCTCTCATTTTTGGTGCTATAATACTCTGTATTACTTTCAATACATCATTTATAAATATGTTATAATAAAGTCTTGCGAGCCCTTCATATATTTAATTCTGATACAATCAAATTTGCCTTCATCCATCATCCTGTGTATGATATGCTCTTTCTCTCACTTATTTAGAAAATATTTTAGATGTGATAATTTCATTCCTCAGGCATACAAAAGTCGCAAAGTTAGATTATCTTGTTAGTATTTCTACTGTAATTTTACATCTGTTTCATATCCTCAGTGATTTGTTGCTTAATTTTACAGATAATTTTTTATATGTATTTGCATGCTTAAAAGCATTTTTAAAACAGTTATACTGAAAGCTATGGGTACCTCAGGTTTTGAGAGTTTTTTTACTATTATTCCAGGAGTTTGGTTAAGATTTTTCAGTATTTTTAATATAAATTCTTACTGTTCTTATTATGTCTGACAGATTCCTTTAAAAGGATGTTGTTATTTTTCAGTCTAGACATAAAAGAAGAACACAGAAGATGCTTTTGGTCAACATGATTTATTACAGAATTTATAGGAAGAATCTGGGAAAAAAAATGGCATCAGCAACTATTACTCCCATTGCTTTAAAATGGTAAAATATGAAATTAATTTTCTTCCAGTTTCCATGATTCTAATTAATTTCTATTTCCTACAGATAGGAGTTCTAGTATAATAATGTTAAGGGATTTATAAAGACCCTTTACTTCTTAACCTTCCATAAGAAATACACACAGTGGAGTTTCAGTCCATATGTAAGATAAACAACATGAGTTAGGGGAAACATGAAAATATCAATACAGAGGACTTATGACCAAAAGTAACTACGAGAAGTTAACATTAAAGATTACATCAGTGTTAAGTATTTATAGTAAATCATGACTCTTTCTACATGGACATTAAAAAACCAAATCAAATCAAACAAGTAAACAATAAACCCCCCAAAAATAATGACAACAAACCCCCCCCACACCAGACTCCAGCAAAAAACTCCGTCAAAATCAAATACAGTCTATTTGTTCTCTCTCCCCTGAAAAACCAGTGTGTTCTATTTGCTTTCTCTTCCTTCTCCCTCATATTCTCTAAAGCCAACACCCTGAAGAAATACAGAGACAATTGTATGAAATTAGGTGTCTCTTTGAGAATTTTTTTTCTCATAAAGCATTTGCTACTTAAAGCAGTAATTCCATAAAATCAGTATTTATCTTTAACACAGAAAACAAGAAAATATCCTTTATTTACATTGTGAAAACTCTACAAATTGGGCACACATTACACTGAGATGCTACAGAGTAAATTCCTTAGTAAAAGAAAAGCTGACTCTCACAATTTAATACTAAGATTATGTAAGTTCCTAATATTGCTAGAAACAAAGGCTCTTTCCCCCAGATACTAACAAGTAAAAACTAGTATGTAATTTGGGAATTTCCTTTTTAAGCACTGCTCTGCAGTCCCTGTAAGTACAAACAGGACATCTCCCAGGGATCTCTAACATGGGTCGCATCTGCTGAAACTGTAAGGGAGAGTTCATAGGACTTTTACTAAAAATTCAACAGCCAGTTCAAGGAGGAAGTAGAGGCAATTTCTCTGTACTGGGAGTTGTTGCTACCTGGATTCACGTCTGCCAGTAAAGATATAAACCTACTAAACCTTTCTCTAAGGACGTTCTTACACTCCCTCCTCCCTTCCCCTCCACACCCCACAGGATCTGCAGAGCAAGTTCTACCTAGCATTGCAATGGAATTCCATGAGTTAAAGCAAATCAAAACTAGAGAGCAAACTCCTCATTACTAATCCAGCAGCACAGACTGCCTCACTGAACTAATTAGCCATTTTATATTCCATCCCTGGATCATGCAGTTAAAATACTCTACGGTGATAAAAGCAAGTAATTAATTAGTGAACAGGATCAGTTTATCTCCTCTGCACATTAAATTCAATGAGAATAGTCTATTACCTAAACACAAAAAAAGGGGTGGGAAGTGAAACTACAAGATAAATTGCTGGGGTTTTTGTGAACTGTAAGATACCACCTCACCTTCATACACCTGATGTAATTTCCAATAGTGTCTAAATCAAAACACAGTAGTGCCTAAAGCTATTTCAGAACTTTCTTATATGCATATGCTAATTTTGCTGTATGTGGAGAGTACAACAAATAACATATGCCTAGTAACAGACCAGGAAAATATTAGAGGGTTAGAAGAACATCCTTTCATGCATTCTGTGTTTTCTTCCCCCGTTTTACTTTAATTATTTCTTTACATTATTATAGCTATTATGAAAGTACTGGGGCCATATTAACTACAATGCTAATAACTTCTCTCAGTTCCTCACATATAATGCAAGTCCATCTTCATCTCCACAGATAAACAGTGCTGGCAAACCAGAGAAACTCCAATACTGTTGGATACAGTAGTGATTTCTCAATAACGTCAGGTGCTCTGCTTGCCATCCAGAGTTTTGGATATTGCTCAGCTCCTCTCAACTATAAAATAAGCAACTTTACCCACCTCACAGCATTGGTGACCTTAAATTACTCTTTCTGAAGTACTCTGCACTTAAGTGAAGGACTTAAAAATTTTGCAAAAGGAAGTCAAAAGATAAAAAGTAACAAAACAAAAAATTGTATTCAGTAGCTGAACACAACTGTCAACTTATTGTCTGCCACCCAGATATGACTCAAGGGACTGTAGAGATATACTGACACATTAGGAAACTTTTATCTTTGAGTTTTATTTTGGTAGGCTACTGTGTGCCCTCCATTTTCCTAGCAGGGCAAGTTTTCTGTACCAGCAATTTTAAGAAAGATAAAGAAGGGAATAGTAGACAATGAGCACTTTCTGAGGAGAATCAAAGCAGTAGACTATGAAGATGGAAATGAAGCAATAAATTGCTGCATCATATATTCCTCCCCCCTTTTTTCTTTTTCTGAGGTTGTCTTCACAATGCCTGCTCCTGGAACACAAACATTCCTATCAGCAGCATCTAAATGGTTTTTATCTGCATTGTTTCTCAGCTGCTTTGGAGCTTAATAGTTATTGCCTATATTCTTCTGAACAGTTATTTTGATGAAAATGGCATCACAGTCATTTTGGTCTGTAACAGTCTTCTATCTGTTGATATTGCTGTAGATTTTTATAACCAATTTTTCCTGTGCACTGCTGATTACATGTAATATCCTGAACAAAATGTCTAATTCATTTTTCTCTTCCTCTCATGCTATATGTTGAAACAAAGGTTTGCAATCCAACTTCTTTTGTGTGCCTATTTTAGTAAAAAACTAAGGGTCTGGACATCAGAGTGGAAGACAGGCAACTTCATGGAGATTCTACAGTATCAGAGTGACTGAAAATGGAAATGAAAACGGAAAATGAAAAATACCTTCTAGAAATCCTTAATGACAGGACAGACATAGGAATAACACCTCTGCTGGGCTCCTTGCAACCATTCCTAAGCCCTTGGGTTTCAACAGAAACATTACAGGACATAATGACAAATATGGGTACATTTAAGAAACATGTCAGATTTGTAATAGTCCTGAAAAGTCTCTTTGATACTAAATGAATTATAGGGGAAACTAAGTGTCCAAAAATTAATTATCCAAGATGTTCCAAAACACAAGTTTGCATTTTGTGCTTGATAAAATTAGAGCGGACTTGTATGACTGGGTATAGAAATGAATGGCATTGTGACTGTAATTTAAGTAGATTATATTATTCATAGGAAGAAAAATACCATTTTCAAGTAAAAACTTTCACTGTATCATTCACAGAAGCAACTAAAATGAAATAAAACAGCAGAGTACAAAATTTTGCTAAGAAGTGCATTTTTATTATAATATCATGGCTTTATTCAACCTGTATGATAATATAACTCTTGTTACAAGTGTCTTTGCTCTTTTAGACTAAGAGGATCACGCAATTTAATTCTTAATTCTGAATTTAGTTTTGAATTAATCTCTTCCTTATTCCATTAATTTTACAGTAATTTTATTATTATATCTTATTATTTAGTAAAATGTCAAAATGTAATTGATTTCTCTGTACAGAAACATTAAATACTGGTTTAACTAGTTTACAAAACTGGAAACATCTGAAGAGGCAGGCCAGATATGGTCAAAGGTCATATTCCCTTGTCCATTATATACCAGTGATAGAAAAGGCTATGTGCTGGATTTAAAGAAAACATCTAAAGGAGAGTAGCTTCTATCACTGATTTTCTGATGATTAACTTTTTTAGAAAATAAACTTTTTATTCTATTAAACAAAACCATTTTCTAGTGTTACTATCACATTATATTAAGTTCAAATGACTTATAATGCAAAGCAGAGCATTTGAATTGAAAAACACTGCAAGTGCCCAAGATCCCAAGAAATTCAAAAGCATAATTATTATATGGGTCAGTTTTTCCCACCTTTTTCACTAAAATGAAACAAAATAGCACAATAATACAGTATTTGCAGGGTTTTTCAAGTCCTAGTGAAAAAGGAAATATTTCAAAGTCTTCTCAGGCTAGATTTAAGTACTTGCCACAGGTGAATATCGAAGTTCATCTTAGACAGGTAGCAACTCTACTGCTTTTTCAATAGCCAGCACCAATAATGTGGTATGCAACAGTAGCTGTAGTTTAAGTTATCTCTAAGTGCATTTCCATCACTTAAATTTACTTTTGCTCCTACAGCAGATAGGCATTGATTAAGATTTTAGAAGTAACAGATAAGCATGGACTAACATTCATGATTTTTCAGTAGATAAAGTATTTTACAGGAGCTAGATGCTAAAACACTTTATTAAAGAAGGTAAAAAAAGGTAAAGGTAGCAATCAGGCTACAAAGAAATGAAGCATCCAGCATAATTAAGGTACAAGACACTACATATTCATGAAAATACACAAGGAATAAGAGAGAAACCAAATACATTAGGTCTGATTAGAAATCAGGAGGAAAAGACAGAGCAGAGAAGTAGTAGAATCAAGCAATGCTAGACAAGAGGATTGTGCTTCAGTCCTAAACTGAGTAGCTAGAAAGTGAAAAAAAGAAACTTCCTGCACTTTTAAGAAATAGTCACAAAGAAAGCCAATAGCAAAGGGAGGAAAGTCAGCCACACTTTAAGGCAATTATTCATCTGGGGATGTTTCTTATTTAGGGAGAAAAGAATTTAAATGGATGGCACAGGTAGCATACGCCAGCTAAGCATTCTTAGCAATGGAAGCCATTGAAAAAGATATACAGTATTAGCCCACTAATTCATAATTTTCCAGTCAGAGGTAAAAAAATTCTAATTTGTACCTTAAAATATCTCTCTACCTTTAATCAAGGATTACCAACAAATGCTTAGTGGCATCTTGAAACATTTTAATATTTTAAAAATAGCATGTTTTGTAACTATAATAAAATAAGATGAATGAAAATGAAGATGAGGAATAATTTACTAATTGTCCTAGATTGCTAAGTAAGATTTGCAGTAAGCTTACAGAAATACGAAAGAAATTTCATGTGACTAATACATTGCAGAGAATTATATACAGAAATTTAGAGGAACAAAATTCACTTCCTGTAAATTAACAAGATAGGAAATAAACTGAACCTCTGTCCTGGCTTTTGTCACTATTGCTTAAAATCCACATTAGTTTTCCCACTCAAAATAAAACTTATATGTGGAAGAAAATATTTTGCACTTTTTTCATCACAAGAAAAAGAAGAAAGTGATGGAATTTTCATGGAATTATGGTGGAGTATCCAAAGTAGGAGATGTTGAAGAAAAAAAAAAGATGATGGTGCTGATTAAGGTTCATGATTACAACTCATATTGATAGCAGGAGATAGAACAGGGTTTCACAGCTTTTGGGAACTGGATGAACTCACATGTTACATGCATATTCACCATGGTAAAATTTCCTAGTTAAGGAAGAGATGTTAGCCAGGGGCTCCAAGTTCATCATGTACTTAACCCTATCTATTTTCTTCTATTAAAACCTTATGCTACCCCATGAAGTCATCTGTTTGTTACAAGAATGTCCTTTTCCTGGGAAAGCCAGAGTTCTGTATTTACAAACAGGCCCTCTGCCTCTGGTTCCTCTCTGTTGGAGCATGTTCACTCATGTATAGGGTTGATTCCCTATGGATCTGAGTGTTCCTTGTCCTACCAAGATTCAGAGTTTGTTGGAGGTGCAGAAAACACTTTCCTGTGCTTAATCTAAAGACAGGAAGAGAAAGAACTATTAGAAAACTATTGCAAAGCTATGGATTTACTGCACCTGGCTATTATTCTGAAATATTTCCACACAAAAAACTATTCTGCCATTATGCTTTAGGAAGACAGGATCCCCTTTGACATTTAATGTTACATTAATTTTAGCATTTGTTTTGGACAAAGGTTATAAAATAACTGAAGTTTAGCTAGTCATCTGCTAAACCTTTAAAAATCTTCCTGCTTAAAGAATTATGGGTAAGAAATTTCTTAGAAGGTGATATAATATAGGGCAACAAACTGGAGTTGCCTGTTTTCATTTAACAGCTTTGTTAATGATTTGAGGGAAAAGTCAAACAGGAATTTAATTACATTTCCAGATAATATCAAATTAGGAGCAGCTGCAAGCAACAGTAAGGGCAAATAAATAAAAAAAAGAAGGAAAGGAGAGAAAGAGAAAGAGGGGGAGAGAGGGAGAGGGAGGAAATATATCTGTTGGAGTAAGTGTTAGACATAATGTAGTTCCTGTAAAACAGGAACTATTATATTTTGAAAAATTAAGCCTAAATACAAACGTTCAGTAAAAAACAAATACTACTAGGCAATCATGTAGAAAGAAAAGAGAACCTAAAGAGATATGGATTCCAATTAAATACTAGTAATGGAACTAAATTGAGCATCGGAAAATAAAAGCTCATTATCTACTAGATTGTGAGAAATCTGTCTAGGAAAATTAAGAAATTCTATTTTATTAATGCAGTTACTTAATAAACCAAAACAAGTTTGACAGGTGTACAGATCAGGGTCTGTTTCAAAGGATGGATTAAGTAAATTAATCCAACTTTTTACTGACTTAAAGTAAACATTAGAATTGTCAGATGCCCTGGAATCTATTGTTATACTATCAGGCATATAGTACACAACAAAAAGGTAGTGGTCAAAGAGGGAGATACCTAAAGAGTTATTCATTTCCTGGATTAGTGCATTTGTTCATTTCATCATATATAAAAAGGTGACTTTTAAAACCAATCACTTACTTGGGGAAACAACAAAATTTTAATGCAATTGACACAAATGGCTAATTTCTGTACAGAAAAGGCTACAGGTGTTGCCAGCTGGGTACAGGTAGACTCCCATGAAGTCAGAATGACACAGCTGCTGCTGAGTCTCCTCAGATTTCCATCATATGCAGCTACAGGCTTTTTATTTGTGATTAGAGGTAGTCTAGTTTCACATGTCAAATGTGGCCCCACACTGTGTGTGGCAAAGCTATCACACAAATTTTGGCTTCCTCAACTGCAGGTTTCTTTAGGGAATACCAATTTGTCCTTTCTCCTAATCCAGGCTGATGTGAACAGCACATCAGCAGCACTTCCCAGATCCAGGTTCAGACATCTTCTGCAAAGGGCTTGAAACATCAGTAGAGGTGAACTGTGCAGTTCTAAAGAATAGGTTAAAACCATCACAGAAAAATACTGGCCCACTGTCAAATCTAAAAGATTACCAAGCTCTGTGTAAGTTACTATAAAATACTCCCCAAAAGGGAACTGAAGCACTTCAATTTAATAGCTCCTTGATAGTTAAGATAGTTAAGAAGTTAAGCTCCTTGATAGAAGCAGAAACTGCCTGCTTAAGGAAAAAATGTGTCTTTATGTTTGACATAGAATAATCTTCCATAACTTTTACAGTCTTTTAAGAGTTCTGTCTGCCTGGCTGTCTCTGAAGGTTATAATGCTCTCCTGTGGTTGGAGAGACACTTATTGACTTACAAAACTAGTAACAACTGTCTGCAATTTACAAAGCAAGTCCAGCTGTGTTATAGATTAATTATGTATACAAAATAGCTCCTTTGAAATTAAAATGTATTAAGAAATAACCAGCATAGCTACATATATTCGTAACCACAATACTAGTATTTTATAATTGAGTTCTGCCAAAAAAAGACAATAGCAGCATGGGAGACCCTGTCATCTCAATTTTGCTCTCCATTTGGGAGACTCAGAATTTTCATGAGGAGGGAGTGGATTTCATGAATCCATGCACAACTCTGCAAGAAGAGTAAGAAACTAGTCCAGATAATCTCATACAAGCGAGCATGGTCTGCACAAGCAATGATGGGCAGGAAGGGTGGCTTCCTCGAAGCAGATGAGAAGTCAGAGAGGTCTAAGATATCAAGCAGAAAGGGCGGTCAATTAATTTGTTGGTGGATAGGCCTGGAGATGTTTATAACCAACTAACTACTAAGATGCAATATTCAGAGCAGTAAAGTTCCTTTTGAGCATATGTACGCTAATTATCTTACTGATCTCCAAAATCAAAATTATTCAAAAGCAGAGAGCTTATTTTTACTTATAGCATCCTAACTCCTACATATAGTTTGTTTTTTTTTAAAACTGGGGCTTGGCCCTTATTCCACTCATCTATTTTTATTTCCCAGAAGCCAGGACACTTGATGAAATATCTGACATCCAGCATTGCCAGGAGCTTTTTATGTCAGGCTTGAATGACTCAGCTGAAATCTGTGAGCATTTAAATACTGCAGCATTGATTGAAAAATTCTCACAGCTCCATGTACCTTGATGATCTACATCTATCTTCCAAACCAGTTAACATGCCAGTATGGCCTTACTTGCTGTTTACTGCCTTGCATAACGATTTTCAAATAGCCTTTGACAGAGAGTAACTCCTTCTTTGAGTCAAAACTTGCAGTGATAAAAAAATTGTTTCATAAAAGTGTATCCATGCACCAGTTCTGCTGAATGAGGAGGATAGAGGCTGAGAACAACAGAGCAATGACAAAAGGAGAACAAAACATGCACTTAGCTTTCTGTGTGTTTTATTTCACTCACCCTCAGCAAGTGTGATTCCTTTCAGACAGTTTAAATTTGATCACATTTTTTGTAAGCAGTACCTATTGGAATGGAATTTACCTTTGAATTGAGCTGAACAGGTGTAAGTTTCTCTTAGCTTTATGAGAAAAATGTCCTGATTTTACAAAAGGAGCTGGAAGACAGCCCTCTATTATTGGATATGTAGAACTATATGCTATAAAGTTTTCCAGTTCTGTAAACTTTTAAAACCAAGTTATTCCATGAATACACACTAAAACCCATCACACATCCTTCTTTCTTCTGTTTTCCACTACGTACACAGCCAGGTAACAATGCTGAATACGATTCATCACTGATACAACTACAGCACTGTAAAAGTTGGAGGCACTTCTGAAAAACTTCCTGAGGCAGTGGTAAAAAACAGAGTAAGGTATATCATCATTAGTACTATCTGGAAAAAATAGTGGATAAATATTTTGTCAAATCTACAAAATAAGCGTAACCTAGTAAGCATATATATACACACATATATATACATATTTGTGTGTATGTATGTGTATAAAACACAGAAAAGGGAAATAACTCTTTCTTCTGCAAAACATTTTGGGAATTATTGGTTGCCACATACAGCCTAAGAATTTTTTTATTAAAAGAAAGTTGTTTCCAGTCTGAGATAATTGTGGTACATTCCTCTTTGGAATGTCAAGAATTAGTATCAGGAAGCCAATAAAATACTGAAGGAATACATAATATCTTAGTGCATTGTATCTTAGATATACATATTTTTCCTTTTCAAAAACACCGATTAGAATTTTCTGCTGTAAGAAAGAAACCAGGAAAAGTTCTACACCCCAAAGAAAAGAAATCAGTGCATGAAAGCTTGTTTTAGATTCCCTGTACAGACACTGACACACCCCATGGTCAATGACTTGTGCTCAAAGAGTCACCCTAAACGTCACTTTTGAAGCAACTGCTGTAGTTGACTGCATTCTCCCCCTTCTCCTCCCTTATTCTTCTGCTTTTGTCTTATCCTATCATCTAATTTGTTGTTCATTACCCACTGCTCTCCACTGTACCCGGATTATGAGAGTAGAGAAAATATTATTTACACTATCCATGTGACTTTATGGTCAGCACAATAGCTTCCACAGTCACTAACTGCATGTTATTTTTATCTTAGTTTCAATAGTCTGTAACATTCATTTTTTCCATTTTGCTTTTTAATTAGAGAGTTGCTTTCATGCAGTGAGTAGATTTATTATTCTAAAAATGTTATTCAAATTTTTTACTGAATAATACTTGTAGATGCCTAACATTCATCAACAAGAAAGTGATATTGCAGTAAATAAAAACAAATACTGTACAATAATGTCACACTTAAAATGTTACTGTTTGCTAAACAGAATGAGAGAGTCTAAGAAAATTTTCTTCAATTGCTTTCAGTCTTATTTCCTTTATTCCTAGCAAAGTTTACTCATTTTTTAGGAGTGAGCTTTCTGTATCTCATAAGAAAAAGATAGGCTAATTCAACTCCAACGGCAAAAAATAAATATTTTTCATATTATGCAACTTCTGTGACAAGAAAAAAACCTAAATCTCCTCCTCTGACATTTCCTATGGATTATTTACAACCTAAGAATTTATTCTGATATAAGCCTTTTTATAATTAGCTTTTAATACTTGATGTTTCTCCTCACTGTCTATAAACTATTATATAGTTACTAAGTTCTAATAACTTCAATTTGATTTTACACAGAACAACTGCTCCCTTAGAATAAAATAGACACACTTCTAAAAGAAGAGATCATGTAACTATATGCATCATATACAACATTTTCTTACAGTATCTGGCAATATTTTGAATTTTATGTTGTTTTTTTCGGATTCTCTGATGATTCCTGGAACCCAAACAGTAATTCAACACGGCAGAAAGACCAGACCATTATCTAAGATTTCAGGGAACAGATTCATTACTATTCAATTAAACATGTAAGAGCAGAAATATCAGCTAGCAAGTAATACAACCTTGCCTATGCAATATATACTTTACCTATGCAATAAGAACAAAAATATTTCCTTCTTAACAAATCTTCCTTTTGCATATTTTTTCCCTCACTCACAATCTTACCCAGTTGTGCAGTAAAATCTAGAAGGGCAGGGACAATGTAAAGGAAAGGTGTGAAATCTAGAAGGAGAAGCCCTAGATATCAGAAGGTGAAGGAACTTTAAAACGTTTAAGGTTTAGGGTCATTTTCTTACTAAATATTATCCTTAAAATGGCACATTTCTGTCCCTTTATATTTGTAAACAACATATGCCCCTTGGCAAGGAATTTTCACATTCTTCTTTGTGAGACTAAGACCTTAGGTCACAAATAAGTTATATATAAACACTCAATGTTTCCTTAAAAATACAAGAGTCAGCTGACCAGAATGAAGAAGCTGCCTTCTAATGGTAAATATCCAACCTCTAATTGCTAATTGACAGGTGAGATGTAAAAAGAGAAAGCAAAAATAGAAGTCATTATAGCTTTCTAGCTATTGTGAAAAGTAATGGATTTTCAGCTTCCCTTGTATTAGCAGTTATCAGTGAATTCTATCACCACATATATCTGTATTAATACAGCTTACTGACAATATTGACAATACATTTTAAGTACCTAGGTCTACAAAATAATTCTGCAATAACATGCCAACCAATTTAACTATTACTATCTTTACTTTAACTCTACACGACATTTTAAATCACCACTGAAATACTGAAAGCTCAGAGGTCTGAAATAAATGGATGTTTACCCTACTTTATGGAGAACACATGAAAGATGATAGTTAAGCACATACTGAATAGGGACCACTAGGGTAACTTTGCAATAAAATGAAAATATCAGCCTTATATAATATTTTAAAATACACTTCAAAACATTAATATAAAGAACTATGTTTAACTGATCATACTGGATTATCCCTGATGCCATTCACTTGATATACAGGCTGTGTTATCTTTAGACACAAAATGGAAGCTAAAGGAAATGTCAATTAGGCAAAAATAAAAATAAATAAAATAAATAAATAAATAAAAAAAAAAAGATGAAACATTGTAACTGCCTTTTCAAAAGAAAACACAAAACATAGAAAGAAAAAGGTAATTTCCCTTTATTTATTTCCTATGAAGAAACATCAATTTGCCACTTGAAGCTAAGGAATAGCATAATCTAATATCCTACACTAAACTGGCCTCTGGGAACATTAATTATTAATATTAGCCTCAGAATGACCACAGCTGAACAAGAACTTTCTTTTCCACTAGTATGAATAGATGCCTTATATTTTAATATTTTAAAAGAAGCGTAGTAAGTAGTAGAAATAAATAGTACTGGAAAATCCCCATGGCAAATAAAACCCGTCCTAATAACATCTGAATAAAGTACCATGTTATTCCTAAAGAGGGAAAAAAAATGCAACAGAGCTTCCCATTCTATCATTAATGTAACAATCATTAAGTTAATGTAATACTTTGTGTAGTCTACTGCATGTTTATTTAACATAGTAACATGAAAAAGCCACAATTCAAAAATGTTTTTCCTACACACTGTGACCACTAACTCCTCTGGTAACGGGATTACCTAAAGCATATATCAGAAATACATGAAAGATAGCATGGTCTTATGGAGACAGAACGACGTGGAGACTTACAGTAAACAAAAATGTATGCAGATCTTTCTTATATCAACTCTGGCTATCCAAACCCATACATCTGTTACTCTAATTACAAGCTTTGTACAGCTATGGCAAAGCTCAATCTATGATGTCTAGTTTGCTTTTAATATAGCCTGGGGTAAATTTCAAACAAAGCACACAAGGGGAAGCTGTGTTAACCAGTACAACAAATGCACAGCATCCACAAGGAAAAAACTGTATTTCTCTTCCTTTGAAATTCTTTTGTTACCAGCCATGTCAAAATTCAGTATCTTAGGGAAACACAGATTAGAACGAAGTTCAATTTTTATTCAGAAGCAACTCTTCACCATACTTCACAGGCACTTCCATTACAGTATACTTTGAATTCAATAATCACTCTAGTTTATTATAATGAGTTTAAAGTATACAATATTCATGGGCTTGGATATTCATTTTTCCTGGTTTTTTTTTCCTTAATGCTTTCTGATTAGATTAATACAAGCTCACTAAAGAAAAAAAAAATTACGCTCAAATATTTATAACCTAATCAAGTCAATGGAAATACTCATGTTTTCATGTTGGTGAAAAAACCTTGCTAGTTAAAAGGCAACTAAGAAGGTTGCATAAGGCAGGTCCATATTAAGAAATAAAAGCTCAAGCAATGTGCCAATCAAAATCAAAGTTTGATTAAAAACCATTTTATAGATATGGCAGAGTAAATTTTAGTGGATTTTTTTTAAACTAACAATGTATCTTACATACAGTGGTCTGCAGAAAGTAACAGTTCTTCATCGAAGTTTCCACTTGTTTTTACCTTTAAACAGAATGGAAATATTTCTAACATTCATATTGGAAAAAAAAAGCTTTGAAACATCATTTTATATAAAGCAGAGACATCATCTTATAAAAAAAGTATCAAAACAATGATTATTCACTACATTTATGGGGTGTTTCAACTGTAGCACTGACAATAATTCTCCAAAAGACTCATTGAAGCATGATCAACAGATATTATCAACACAGTAGTACATATTTTCTCATTCAATCATAAATAAATTTTCTATGAAAGAAAGCTACAGAAATGGAATCTCACATCATCATTTTATACATGTAATTCTGAAGGAACCATAGAAAGATAATAATGGTAAATTAATCCTTGCATTAAACCTCAGAGAGGTGAGGTGGTTTACCACCAAAGTGTGGTCTTTCTTCCTAAGTCATACATTAGCAGAGAAAATTACAGAAACTGCAATAAAGGCCTCAGGCATTGCAACTGGCAAGAAGGAAATGCAATATTCAGAGAAACGTGTGCTCAAGGAGCCCAAGCTGCTGCAGAACAGAGCCAAAGCCGTCATTCCAGGGAGCACAACGTTGCGTGGAGCCTCCCAAGGGCACAGACACAGAAGTGTTTAGCTACTGTCTTTCATGGGATTTAGGCAGAGAAATTAAGCAGACAGGTTGTTCCCCCTTCTTAGGAAGGAGACCTGTTCCATTTTGGAGCTAAACTGTCACTCGCCTGCTCCCAGGAGACTCCAATCCCTCCTGAAACACACAGAACTGAGCAGCACCATTGCTAAACTGAAAAGGACCACTTTTCATCCTTTTTGTGGTAGCTGAACTATTGTTCCAGGTAGAAACAGAAGATTCACAGGAAATTAAAGACCTATTCAAGTATTTAGTATAGTTCTTAAGTTCATGGTTATGAAAGGGTTCTGACACTTCTTTCCCAAAATTCTATACATTAGCAGTTACCAGCCTTGAGAGGAAAAAAAGCTCTCAAAGCAGAGCAGATCAGCTAAACTAGATTAGTAACAGGGAAGCAAGTATGTTCCTAGCAATTTTTATGTAATTAAATTAAATTATACATACCTAATGAAAACTGTAGAAATCCTGAATTAATATCCACAGAGCCAGGACTTCATAACATGAAAGTAAACTAGATTTAACACAACACAGGGTTTTTCACAGCTACAAAACCAAGGCAAAAAGAAGCAGTAGCAATATAACTAAAAATGGAAGAACTAGACCAGAGAACACGATCATCTTGCCAACCAGCACATCTTTAATTCAGAATACGGGAGACTTCCAGAAGATAAATTCATCGACTGAAAGGAAAATTTGACCTTAAATGCAGGGACCTTGGTCTCTGTTTCCTCACATTCATAGTGCATCTATTGCAAATAGGTCAACCTGATCTTGCAGAAGACGTCCCTGCATATCCAATAGAGTCCAATAGAAATTGCAGCTTCCCTCCTATAGCCTACAAGACTGCTTTGAAAACTAAACATGAATTATGGACAAATTAATTCACCACATGCAAATCAAGTACTGGAAAAGAAGGCCACTCACAAATGCTTATTAAGCCAACTCAAATTATCACATCTCCATCCTTATCTTCTGTTTCTAATTAACAGAAAAATGAACTATCTAAACAATAGCATATGGTAAAAATGAAAGCAAGAAACCATTTTTCAACCTCATGTTAATTAAATGGAGATGAAATGACTACATTCTTCTGTGCATGTTCAACCACTCATTTTTTTAATAACATCTTTTCATGCAGCCTTTTTTTCCCTGAAAGTGCAGTCATTTCTGTTCTTTAAAGAGAGAGAGCAAAGAACAAGTGATATCTAGATGCTAGAGGAAATGGAAATATAGATCAAATAATCATTCAATAATCACTTAAATGCCAATGTAAGCATTTTCACCTACTGAAATAGCTAACACATAAAAAAATAGAAAACAAACAGCACATTAGTTGTGGCACTGTCCCAATTACTGAAAGGGTAAGTTAAAGTGTAATTCAGACAATAATTTCCAAAATCCAATACAAATTTGGGTAGAATTTTAAAATACAAAGATTAAGTGTAGCTACTGCAGTTACAACTAAAGAGCAGCATTAAAAATAACACAAATAAACTGATGAGTAGCCCTTATTTCCCTTAGCATGTAGCCAAATATGCATGATACTAAATTAGTCACCTAAACTACTGAAAAATTATATGTGGGATTCTGAAAAATCCTTAAATCAACGGACTTAAAACAAATTGGATACTGTAGAAAGACAACAGCATGAGGCAAACCAATTTCATTTTACTGCAATCTATATAGTAGGAACTATTTCTAACTACACATTACCGATCTTTAAGCAATACTAATCAAAGCCTATGGACCTTTAAACAAATGAAAAGACTTATGTTTCTTTAACCACTGCTTAGTCCATTGCCTCCAGTTAATTTTCTCACCTCTTTTCCACCTGAGAACCACTTTCAGTAGATGAACTTTCTGACAAAAAAAGAACAAGTTTAATGTTCTTTCAGAAAACCACCACTCTTTTTACAGAGTGCTAAAGCTTCTTCCTCCTATGAATTAAATTGTTCCATTACCATTTACCTCCTGTCAACATTAAACTTACACATGACTAATCTGTCCTACCTGACCCAAAAATGAGGGAGCAAAGGCTCCCAGATTCCTTGTACAGACCATGCAGACACATGGTTGCACTTTCAGTGTTTGGGAAATTGCAGTGGGGTTCTGAGTTAGAATACCCAGGACCTTGCTCACGGAGCACAACACAGCTTGACTTTTCCCTGCTTTTCTGGGCTTATGTGGCAGACAGGGGTTCTGGACTGATGCACCTCCAGCCATTCCCCAAGGTGTCCAGAAATCCTGCATCAGTGCTCAAACAGGGAACAGACCTAGCAAAATTGTATGTATGCTAAGCCTACTAAACTGCAGTTCAGCCATTGGTCAAACACATTTTAAAACTTCATGAGCTATCTTCTTAGAGTAAGCATTTGTAATCAACCTGTGTTAGTAGCTAAAAATAAAACCAACCAACACTAGGTTCCTTTACTGTTACTGCAAAAATCACTAAACTTGATTGGTTGCTTACCTGATTCTGAAATTTTCATTATGTTTACCTAATAAATTTAGAAGAATTAGCTCATAAATAAAGTAAGCACATGCTATGGCTAACCACATAAAACAAAAAAGAATGTTGTATACCAAAGAAAATAAGACTGGTAAACTAACACTGGAAATGCATATTTTGATTTATAATCCTGTGTGTTATTTTTTTGTAAAAGTACACAGTAAAAGTACTTTTACGTTTCATAAAAGTAAGCAGTTTTCCTGTACACATGATTTTCTTGTTTGGTTACACTTCAAAATTCTATTTTTATGCAGAATAGGTTTCCTAAAAATTCTAGTTTTTCCTATAGGAAAGTGCTAGCTTTCTATGATAACCTTCTGTGACAATCTGTGGTAATAAATAAATTTCATTAATATTTTAGAAGTTAAAAAGTAAACAAGGGGGACAAAGTTCTTCTCTCCTTTTACTACAGTATGTATAATCCAGGCTGTGTGCATTGGCAAGTCTGGCACTAACAAAACAGGTCAGATTTCAGCTCTTTTTCATGACTTGGAAACTATATAACACATCAGATTTCCAACTGAAAACAATGAAACAATGAAATTCATGAAATGAATCTTCATATGGTAAGACAATACTCCACATACCTTCTCTCTGAAACACATTCTCTAGATCACTATTAGCTTTGTAAACAGATCTTAGGAATAGCAGTTCCATTCACCAACCAGCAGAGCAAATTTCTAGAGATATCGTGAAGCCACATTGTCATATATAGCTACTAGAACAGTTCTGTTCCACAACCTGTGCAAAAATACCCTTTTTCCAGTGTTAAAAATAAAAAAATTATAAAAGTATTTATATTTTAGGCAGCACACTACCATTTAATTAATAAATATTGCTTTTGTTTTTTTCAGTAATTGCAATTACGAACTTCAGTTATCCAGCTACTATTTTTATGTTTGGTTTAATTTTCCAAGAACATAAGGGCTTAAGCAGGCATTTCAGATTTAACATTGATCTGAGTGTTACAGGAATTACTAAGCACCAGAGCATTTATGAGGCTAGTGTAAATAACTAATGCTGTTACTTGCTCTGATTTTTAAGCCATTATATCCTTGACAGAGCCAGGCTGAAACACATTCTGTCACGACAGAATGCTTACAATCCCTTTCTTGGATTTCCCTAAGGGAATATTACACAGTTTCAGATTGCAAGTTAGGGTTTTTTTTCTCTCAGTGTTTCTTATATATCATAATTGTGCAGAATTGTTTTGATTAACTTGATGTGCAAGATTTTAACTGACCCATTCACTCCTGATGAAAATTTAAGAAGAATGCCAATCAGGTATAAAAGCATTCACCAGAAAGGTGTTAAATCCCAAATGAACTGATTATGTAAACGAGGTGTCACACAGTTCACCTACAGATGTTCCACAAAGTGTAAGATATCAACATCAGAAATGAAAACTAGTTCTCCATAATTTTTCTGTGAAACAGATCATCATCATGCTTACATCTCATATTTCAGCCACAGCATTAAGCAGGGTATATATTGTGCTGTTCTCAGAGAACAAAACAGGTGGAAACTAATTCCATCCCCTTTGATACAAATGGAGTATAAACAGCAATGGCAGAGCCAAACTGGAGAAGAAACAAGAAAAAAGAATGGTACGAATAGAAATAAAAAACCCCAACAGCATAATGCTTGATAATCTTCCATATTTCAGAGAGAACAGTTCAGGCAATTAATATTTTAATATACAGAACTTTAGCTCTTAATACTTAAGGTATTAAGTTACCTTAACTTCTCTGTTGGCCTGGCAAGTATTTGTAAATTTCAGACATGACATAAGCCTCATAGGCTGCTTCTTGCTATGATTCATTCTCCCTGTATGAATCAGGCTCCTTATAGTGAATATCATCATGGTGAAAAATAATTTTTAACTTTAATTAATAGCACCAAAGTATAGACATCAAATAATGTAGCATTTATTTGTTACCCAAATGAGTATTTTCGAATTAAACAAGCAATAATGACCAACTTTCATTGGTGTGGCTTTTTCGAAATTGTAGGGTTCACTCCTGTGATAGTAAACACCATACACCTTTAAAAACCTTGCATTTCCACTGAGCAAAGGTACAATATTGAGAAAAAAAAAATCTTCCTTACCTATGTATACAATTTTTAGATTCAAGATACGCCATACCAGAGGCAGCATCTAATGAAAATTTCACCAACTGTTTGGTTTTCAGCTCATCCTTCTTTTTTCTTAGGAATGACAGGAAATCACCTCCTAGAAAAGCAGACAGATGGACAGTGAGACAGACTGATAGGATATTCACATTTATCTCTCATTAGGGGTGCAAGACCAAACAAAATGCAGGTTATTAGTTGCTCTCCTCTTCCCAACAGTTTGAGGCTAGTCCAAGAAAAAGGAAGGAACTGACCTTTCAAAAATAAATTTTCCCTTAAATATTAGGTGCTTAAAAGTGAAAATTGCACAGCATGCTTTTGAAATACCTAGTCTTCACCAGTGTACATTAAATACAGACTCACAAACTGTTGACAAAACCAACTGATAGTCTGTGATACATATTCTTCTCTAATCACAGAATTACTAATTCTGAATAAAGAGGTTAGGTTTTTATTATTTTTATTATTAGCTACATGGAAGTAATTACTTTTTAATTGATCATTTGCAGTGATGCTTCTCTAATTCTACACTGAGGTATTGGAGGAGTAACAAAGTGTTTTCTTCTTGGGCAATGTTAACTGGACATTTGGCCAGGGCAGTGGAAGGTGAACAGTTATTACTGTGCCTTCAGAGTCTTCTGCCTTGGAGGGGCAAAGCCATTGTCCCCTCACCTGAGAAATTGGAGGGGTCAGGATGGAGAATTTCCACAAAGAAAACTGTGTTAGTAAAAAATATTCTGAAAAACTGATTTAGGACAAAGGTAAACTGGAAAAATATTATACAAACACCGTGATGCCATTTCCAATTGATAGAAATGTATTAAAAGACTTTTCTAAAATATATTTTATTATTCCAGGCAATGACAAAAAAAATCACAGCAGAGCTTTTCATATCACACAATTATGTAATAGTGAGTAGCCAGTCATTGCTCCAGTATTTATTTCCTTTCATTTAAGACTGAACTGACTATTAGGATCCGTTCCTGCAAGCTGTTGCACAATTTTATATACTGCCTTTTCTTAGGAATAGGAAATGATGATAGTTATATTAAAAGTTTCATATGTGACTTCTTTTAAGAGGCTATCTATATTTTATTTCATAGCGTAAGAAATAAAGTATGACAACATTAAAGAAGAAAGTGTAACTGTAATGCCTTCAGACATTACGTTGGAGCTGCCCTTTACTCCCAGACTGGGTAACACACAGATAAGAGAGCAAGAAGTGACTGGATTGCCTTGACTCTAAAGCCAATCTGAAACACCCTATACTGACTTTTAAACTCCAACGAAAAATGACAGATGACTACTGCAGACTGGACTGGGTAATAATCACGTTTTCTTTAATCTGAGAGGTTACTGACATAGTCTGGTAATTGGTAAAAAGTAGATATTGCCAGTGGGAAGTAAGATAAACACTCCAATAAATTATGTGCAATTTCTTGTACATGTAAACAGAATTATGCTAGTTACAGCAGACAGCTAAAAACAACTTTTAAGCAATTCACCACTCCAACACAAACAACAAGCTGACGAAAATTTTCTTATTTATGTGCTGAGACCTCACTGCTCTCTACATAGGAATCACCTTTGAATGAGAAAGTATGACTACACACCTTTATGAATGCAAAGTCTTCTCTTCTTTACAAACTGTGGCATTACTTGAATGATAGCAGTAAATCAAGGCAGCTTATAAAAATACACTTAAGACCCTAAAAGACATTTAAGATCTTAAAAAAAAATTCTACTGTCAATTGACCAGTGTTTCAATATTGAAGATTAAGAATTGCTAGGAAATTCCTGTAGGAAGAACTGAAAAGACAGATAAGCTCAGTTTGATATTCTGGAAAAACAAAACAGATAAAAAACCAAATAAACAAAAAGGAAAAAACACAAGCAAAAAAACCCGCAGAAACAAATCCCCCCAAAATCTTGCAAAAATTCTCTATTTAAAAAACTTGCTATAAGAATATCAGTGTAAACTATAATCCTCACAATTCATATGAATTCTTTGTATAAATAAGTAATGCTCTCCACAATCAAAAGTGAAACTATCTGTTCTCAAGTAACAAGGTATGAAAGACAATAAGGAAACTTAAGACAAACTTTAAAGAAAATCCAACCATATCCATTAAATTTTTTTAAAATAATACATGTTATAAATTAGTTTCCAATACGCTCAGGCAATCACATTAATATCCCAATTTTCAACAATTTATTTCTGAATGATATTAAAAGCTGCTCAGTTCATAACATCAGAATAAGTCAAATTCACAAAGCACAAGCCTGTTACTTGCCAATGCAATTCACTACTATCAGGAAGTGATTTAGACTTGCTGATTTTCAGAGCATGGCATGCACTGTATGAAATTCTAGAGTTTCCAGCAAAAACAGCACCATACATTGAGCTGTATACAGTGCACTAGATGCCTATCACCAAATTTTAATTACATTACTTTAATCTGTCTCAGGGTTTCCATGTTCTGTTTTCCTGTATCTGTCGTGGTATAGAAATGACAAAAACATCTTCTAAATATTCTGTTTAATATTAATTTAAAAGCAGTGTTAGTAGCAGACAAAATAAAAGAGCCAAGTAACACCCATCTCACTCTGTACAATATATGTAATGTTTAGGCTAAATCTGATTATCCTCATCATTGTGATACAAACATAGGCTTAAGTGTCTGTCCTTTAAGTAACAGAGTTACTCCTCAGTAAATTCTGACTTTTACTGTGGTCAATGATACAGCTATTCATCTTCACAGCAAAGCATCCACATGAATATCTTCAAGGCTGAATTAAGAGTATTTCTTTACAAACTCTTCAGTGCAGAGCTATGGTTAGGTAATAGCTTTATGTACTTTTAAAAATAAGCTTTAATATAAAAAGCCCTAATTCACTATTTGCAGCACATAGTGTTGTGGAGCATTATTTCCAATGTAATAGCTGTTGATAAAAATGAAATAAACAGATCAATTAGACTATGAAACAACTGATACAAAACTATATGACTACACAATAGTAAGCAAGCAATGCTTTCTCTTTTATGTGGAATTTCCATTGTATTCTGCATGGCTACCTGTTATTCCAGTTAATGGCCCACAACACCACTAGAAAATGAGGGATGCTCTAACAACACTGACAACTACAAAAAAAAATTACACCATTATATATATATTATCACCTAGCAGAGATGGCTTGCCTGTTTCGGGGAGGATAAATAACAGTACCAAAGTCCCTTCCTAGTACAATAGAATTATTTTACTAAGTAGAGGACAAAATGTAGTTCATAAGCAGAAGAGCAGCCTGTTACAACTGGGTTCCTGAACACAGCCCTTTGTGTATTTTGCTGTGAATGGGAACTATTTCTCATTACATGCTGGAATTCTGAGAGTGTGAAAATACCACATATCAGCAATTCCAAGTGTTGGCTGTGCTTTAGAGCATAAACTTCTTGTTGTACAATAAGTGGCACATCATGGCAGTAAAACACTTCATTCCTCTGCACACAAAAAAGCAAACTGTTGCTTTGAAAGAGGAAAAAAACCCCTTGTGATCCATGAGAAGAAACCAAAAATGCAAGAAACAGCAATAAAAGATATTAAATAGGTTTACAAAGTATTTAGTTATGGCAATCTCTGATTTGACTGGCATTTATAATCAACTATGACCACATATTTCAATGCTTTCCTGAGCTGCTGTCCACAGTGACACTTACTAGGCACTTGCTCTAGGCACTCTTGGCCATCATTCTGACAACCATTCTGACACTGAACACAACTAAAATATGTTTTGAAATGATGATGGGAAATCTCCCACTGAATTGGTATACAGATATACATTGTTTGTATATTGTATCTCTACCTAGTATCCTAATAACATTATACGTAATTATACAAATATTAATAAATGTTTTAATACAGTACCAATTATTACAAATGATATGAAGTTTTATGTATTATTATTCACATATAAATTCTAATCAAGTGGGAGAATTTCCTTTGTTAAACAGCCTTTTAAACTGTATTTGTTTAAAGACATTGCTTAATTCTTCTTATATTTTATACGCACATTCATCATGCAGATGCATCTTGCTTGTAGCCACACCTCCTAAAGGTCACCTAACCCAGGAGAGCTTTAGAATTCAGTATTCCCTGCTTTACAGGCCAATTGCAATATTATTGAAATTACCTTTATCTGCACCTGTAAGTATTTATAAATTTGAGAATTTAAATGGTCAGTATTTCAAGTAGCCTTAAAACAATTTAAAATTTCCTTTATTGCCCAGTATATTAATCCCATATACATGGGATCAAAACCACAAACCCAGATGGAGTTGCTTAAAACTATGAATTTAAAATAGTAAACATGCATCTCTAGGAGATATGTTTTTTGAGTATGTAAGAAGCTATTAGACAAACTATTTAAAATACAAGAGTTTAAAAATGCTAAAACACTCATTTTCAATAAAGTACTATGCCTTCACATTTCAGCTAATGCATCACTTGTGTGCAATGCAGTGCTTTCACTTTTTTTTTCTTTTATTTTATATATGTAGTAACAGAAACTGTAAATTAACCCAAGGTTTATTTTTCTAACTGCATACAGAGTACTATTGTGAAATCGAGTTAAAATTACTTTTCCTGTTAAGCAAAGCAAACAAAAGTTGTTATAACATGGTTATAAAGACCATGGTTATAACCACGCAAAGTGCTGCCAATGTAGTATTAACAATGGCAGTAATAAAGTATGAGTAGAAATACCTGTATGTGAAAACAAAAGATGAAGAAAGAAAAAAAAAATTAAACTAATAGTGTGCATTGAGAGCCAAAGACAGGAGCAGCACAAGCAAAGAAGTTAACACAGATAAAAGGTAGCTTGTACCAGAACTGTGCTGTGGATGACTTTTTAGCAGACAACCTGTGATGAGACCAGAATAGAGGTGATTCATGAGCACAAAATAACTGCACTGTGATAAAATGAAGATGAGAAGAAGGTTACAACACATTTATATGTGCTATTTCACTTCCTTTAAACCAGATGACAGACCACAGACATATGATAATCAAAATAAAGAAAATATTGACAATGCTCAGCAGTCCTGCTTTAGATTTCAGGTGGGTCAAATAAGGTAGAGCATGAAGCCAATTTCCCATGTGACCTAAGTGCCTGTCCAAAACAGAGTCTGTCATCACCTGTCAAGAAGAAACCGGAGATCATAGTGAGACATCAACAGCTAGCATCCCTTGTCTTCTGTGCTGCCAAAATAACACTACTCAGACTACCTGGACTCTTTATGTTTTAGTATTGTGGCTGTAAGGATACCCACTGTAAATGCAGAGACAAAAGCTACTTTAGAAACTACCTGAAAGGAAAATCATCTTTCCCCAGGAGGTCTTCCATTCTTCAATAAATAATTCCTGTAACTGTATTATGCTCAATAATCCATAATCAAAGGCCTTGAAAAGTATTGCAAATTACAGAGACATGATAGCTGATGTGAAGCAGAATGTACGTAAGGAACAGAGGATTTTTTTGATCTAAAGAAAAACAACGAACATTTTTTAAACACAGACACATTAAATTCCAAGAACTGTTCTAGGCAAAGTAAAAAAATATGAATAACAATGAATAAAAAGAAATAAATTGAATACAGAAGTTTTTGCAACTACTAAAACACCTCACTTATTTTTTATGTTTGGTTGTTTTTATTCAGCTTAAAAATTGATTTTCTAGTTTAATCCACTTGCTGATTTGATTTTGTACAATATTGATACAAAATATAGTAACATCAAAGCTTAAAACATGTGAAGAGATAAAAATCCAACTATAGTCTGAAATGCTACTCTAAAAGGAAACCAGAGCTTTGGTCCTGTTTTACTAAACAACATCTCTGAGGCAAAAGGAATTTTTAATCACCCACACCTACGCCCTAACAAAGGAATCTGACTTTTCTTAATAATCTGGAATCCATGAAGCGAAGATGGAGGAAGAGACCCATGCGTGTTGCAGGGCTACGAGCAAGGCAGGGAAGAATAAACAGGGTCTGTACGTATGTGTGCGTGTACTGCACGAGGGCTGGTGAGGAGAGGGAAAAGGCGGACACATGGCGAGAAGGAATCCATGGGAGGTGTCTGGCTCTTTGAGTGAAATGCCCAGCAACAGGGGATGGCACAGGCAGAAGCATAGCAAGTTGCAGAGACACAGAGACAAATCAAAACAGAAGCTGGAAACTTAAGAGGATAAAGTAAGAGAGAGAAAACCTAGAGAAGCAGATGGGGTCTGTGTGAAGAGAAACTGTAGGGTAGACAGAAGGTGGCTTCACTAGCCAGTAATAATGAGAAGGTAACTTACTGGACTAGAGAAAGAAAGGGAACTGAATAGAAAACAAAGCCAGACAGTCACTATCACTGCACCTTATCTCTAAGTGGAATTTGATGGACCTTTTTTTTGTTGTTGTATTGATTTTGGACAGCATGCAGTAAAGACTCAGGATGTGACTGCAAGATAAAACTCAGATCTGAAATCTGCTCACAAAACACAGCTACAGAGAATGTACAACCAATACAACCAATCGGTGAGATCATGCAAAACTTTATTGAAGCTTAAGGGACTCTCTAAAGAGAAGCATTAGAAAAAAAACCATGAATTATCTCTATAGAAATAATATAGAGATAACAACATCACTGCCTCCAGAAGTAGGAAAGAGAAAAAAACACACCAAAGGAGAAAACACAGCAGCTGAACTGCACAATGCAAAACCAGACATTCAGATATTTCCCAGCATCAATCAGCATTCCAGGCCTGTGTATGAAACCAGTGGCACCTCAGAGACAAGAGGTCTAATCTAAGGCTCAAAAGTAAGCCATGATACACATGTACTTCAGCTGCTCTTAGCATCTGCTCTCCTTTATCCAAGAAGATAATTAATTTAGCAGAGAAGCTCAAGATAATATGGAAATTGTATTTCATATTAATAAATAAATTATACACATCTCAGTCTCAAAACAAAGTTTTTAGTTATAAATGGGTTTACTGGCTCCAGTGCAAGTAACAAGAGAAATGCACAAAGTCAGCTGTGATTTAGTGCTATACTCTGAATTATCACTACATGCAGAAAATAACAGCAATTCCACAAAACTCATTTAAGATTTAGTAAATTGTATCAGCTCCTCAGCACCACCTGTAATGGATCTGTAGGTACTGCTACACTTTATGCCCTGGAGCCCTCTTTTCCAAGAAAAGCTAAAAAGTGAGCCTGGTAGGTCAGGAAGACACCATATTTTATTTGCACATGTTTCTGACATAACACACCCTGTGGAAGTTAACAAGTGCTGTAACATACAGAAAGTAGCAATGGAGTCACATTTCAGGAGAAAGGGAGTGAATAAACCAAGCCAGACCAACGCCAACTGCAGGTAGGACAGCATAAACAGGGTCCAGAGGTAACCTCAGACCTTGGGTTAAGAATCATAGAATCCCTTGGGTTGGAAAAGACTCCCAAGACCATCAAAAGTTCAACCTTCGACCAAAAACCACCACAACCACTAAGCTATATCTCGAAGTGCCAGGTTTACCCATTTCATGCACATTTCCAGGGGTGGTGACTCCAGGTACAGGCACGAGAGAAATGGCTGTGCTCATTCCGGGTGTGCCTGGGAGTCAGGACAGTTCACATCGAGCAGTGCCACACCTGAGCTAATAAAACCTGTCACCTCTGATTTGTTTCTGCATCAGTGGCACAGGCAATTTGCATCCCAAATTACTGAGAACACACCTCTACAGGTTACTTTATCCAGATGGAAAGACATAAGTTATGACCTTGCTGAACTCCTCCTTGAAGCTGGCTACACATGTCTAGATATAAGCTGGGTATAGCTGAAACCTAATTCTGACAATCTTCACATGCTATTAGATTACTGGATATTTCCATAGCTGTTTACACATAGAGGCATAGCTCTATCTCTTTGCAGCTGTCAACATTCAGAACATATCAACATGAGTTAGATAAAACAACGAACAAAAACTCACTGTTAACTTAAAAGAGAAGTTTCTTTTTAAAAAAGCAGGTATCTATTATCAGAAACAAATTCTACAGTGGTATCAGGAAGGCACACTGGTACTCCAGTGAAAATGCAATGCATTAGTAGGAGAATGAAAGATGTCCACAAATACACACTGGAGAGAGGGGGTGAGAATCAGATCAGAGCAGATCACTGCTAGAATAGACTAAATATGGTCTATGGAATGGATCAGGAGCCAAGACACAACTGTTGGGAAACTCTTCAGAACTCTCTGAGGCAAGGATCTTCCTGGTACAGGAAGATCATCTAGTTTTCATAACATCATAATATATAACATCCTCATCATGGATAATATTAGCATAATGCATATGCTAGAGGAAGCTATATTAAGACTCAACATACAAGACAGACACTTCAATTGGCTATATTTGAATGCCTGATGCAGCAGAAATAAAATTATTCCAAAATATTTTTGGGGTTTTAATTTTAACTATGTTGGTTATAAACATGTTCAAATATATAGAAACCCGAAACAGAGAAAGTAGGCTACCAACTTGAGATTAAGCATTCCAGCTTTGAAAAGGAGGTCACAAAACATGTGACTTCAAGCTTCCGTCTATTACCTTGAATCAAGCACTGAAACATACAAAGATGATTGCATCTACTTAAAAAAATTTTTCAGAGAGAACTGGTGCAAGCATGATGATGGTGCTTATCTTGCAGACTCTTTGCTGGACAGAGGCACTGTGGAAGATTCTACAAGATAAGCTGCTGAAATAGTTGCACAAAGTGGCAACTGCACCACAGGATTCCACATCTATCCTCAAAACGCCCCATTCTAGAACACACATTTCAGGGACATGACAAGTTCTTACCTCTACACAGAACTCTCCTTTCAGGACTAACTAAGATTAAAGTAAATTGAAATCAACATAAAAAAGGAGAAGAAAGAATGTTGTATCTTAGGATTGTCTTTTGCATCTTATCGATTACATTTGATCTCGATTTGCTCTTCTCCTAAATGAAGAAGAAAAAACATTCAAATTTTTAATGGGACTCCTGCAGTTCCTTTTTGATTATGTGGGAGATTGTGTGATAAGATATAAGCAAATGAAAATGCAGTTAAATGATCCTGAGTATTGCAATGAATTAAAACACACTTTGTCATCCATGATCACTAAAAGAGAAGTTGGGGCAAGAAAGATAACAGTTAAAAAGAGTAAAAGAGAATGGGATTTTAGTTTCTTTTTTTCCTGTCTTTTTTCATGAAAAGATGTTGACTTCACTCTGAAAAGAACAGGAAGCAGGCTCTGCAGCCCCTTCAGCATTTTCCTGATAAATCTCCATGCCCCAACAAAATTCAGCATCCATTTCTCTCAGGTTGTCAGTCTGGACTCTGGCAGTATTCCAGGCAGTCTTTTTGATCGTCATATAAATTTGCTAAAACTGAACTGTTATGGAAACTCCTTTTGCCCCATGTGGCCTTAAGAGACAACAGCAAGTAGTTCTTTCGCTGTTCTGAATACCAAAGTAGTTCCTCATAATTATTTCTCTTTCTTCAGTTTTTAAGGTCAACAATGTAAGATAAAGCACAAAAAATTCCACCAGGACAACAGACACAGAGCAAAGAAAAATGAATAAATTAACACGGAAAATATGAGTATAATGCTCAGTTTTTCAGATTGACATGGCATTACAGGAAAGTAACATTCTTTCTTACACAGCACTATAAACTCTTACATGAAGTTCTGCTCTTTCTTATGTAGGAAACAATCCCTGGCAAAGGATTATCTACGTTAGAAAATTCCAGTGGTTGCAAATATGCAGCAATTACCCTGAACAGCTTTAAGACTTGTGTTGCACATTTACTACATTACTTTTCAGTCAGGTCACTCAAGGCCATAGAACAATACAAACTCACAGCTCTATACTATACATCAAGCATTTGGCAAGTCTCAACATACAGGGTTTCTTTCCCCAAAATTCATCAGCAATTCTCATTTTAACTTCTTCTATCTTTCTTGGGATGAACTGCATACTTAAAATGTATCACAACATATTAAGAAAATGTTACTGTATTCAGTTATGAAACAGTGCAGTATTCCTATTTTTAGATCAGAAGACACCAGAAAAAAAAACTCCACTAAATCTGACCTTTGCAACAAACCTTATCAAACCCATCTTAGACAGCATTTCACTATAAAGCAGCAAAATTTAAGAGGAATATTACAAAGAAAATAACTTATAGCAACCTATATAATGTTCAGAGTCCTTCAAGATACTGACATGTTGCAGCAGTCTGATTTATCTAAGCAGCAGTCTTTTTAACAGTTCTAATATTTTCAAACTAGGAACAATAGTTGTCACAGAGAGTCATAAGTCAGTCTAAATTCTCCATTAATAACAAAATGTTTTAATAGAAAGATAATTTCCAAGTAGAGTTGTTTTCTCATTTCTTAGTTTACTAAAATTTCACAGAAGAAAACTAGGCCACTGTAAAATTCAGTGGGGTTTATTATTACATGGTAGTTGAAAAGCCATCCAGCAACTACAGCATTGGGCCCTTATAAAGATCTGGGCTGTCTATTTTAGTTAGTATTTCAATGTCATTTCGGTAAAGAAGAATAAAATTAATTATTTGCAAGAGTGCCTTAAAGGTTATTGCAAATTTATCCATTATGCAATCACAAGAATTTATAAACCATCTGCTTGGCTAGATTCCTTTTTCATAGAAGCTGGCTGGCATAACTTAAGCCTGCAAATCTGATTTGTGTATAGATCTCAATACACAGATACATAAAACTTTCATAAGAAAAATTGTAACAGTTTATTGATTCATTTTCCATGGCTATCTTGGTAATTTTGGGAAGGCAAGGGGAGGAAAGGCAGGACAATTTGTTTAGGATTTAAAAAAATATTATCTTTTAGCAACTCCGAATGGTGGTTTTAGGTCACATTTCTTGCATACATGTATCTTTCCATATACACATGAAGGAAATTGCTGCTATATACATTTTAGCTTCTCTTTATATACGACAAAGAACTTAGTTTATTTCTTCAACAAGTAAAAGAATAGCTTATAGAAAGCAATACTAAATCAAAAATTCTACAATAAATAAACAGTGCACACATTCTGCTTACAAGATGTTCCTTCCCATTTGCAGAGGAACCTCCAGAAAGACCTGTAGTACAAGGCTCAGGAGAGAAGAGACCCAGCCCTTTGAAAACCCAGCTGATGGCAGGGAGATCTTTACTCTTTTCACTGATGCCTTTATCCATATGCATGGTTTTTAATCCTATTTACACTTGCAACAAAGGTATCTCTGCAGAGCCAGATTATGACAGAATCACTAACAGAGTAGCACCTCTCTATATAAAGTGCTAAGTTTCAATATACATTTCTAATACCTGAATAAATTAAGACTCTGATTTGAAATCAGAATCTGGAATGCAAAGCAGAATTAATTGTTATGGAACCACATCACAGGAGTCTCAAAAGACACAGTTGGTGTACAGCCTATGTGTATTTGGGATATAAAAATGGCAGAAAATTTGCAAGCATTAGACAGAAGTCAGAAAACACAGGAGAAATCCCTTGTTTTATGCAGATGCTTCTAATTTTATCCTCAGGGAAAAAACTGTCAGACGTTTATAAATTACATGTGTTCTCAACCATAGATTCACAGAATAAAATTCTAAGTTAAAACTTGACATTTTTAGTTATTAAACAGAATGCCAGAGTTAAACTGTTTAAACACCTTCAAGCATAAACACATTTAAGGCAAAACAATGAAGATACTGAAAAAGTTTAGTGCCAAGTGGAAGACAAGTTTACCACTACCCTATTCCTCAAAGCGCAGTGTTAAATACCAAGTCAGAGCACTATTAACTATCATTTTTTGTAATCTCATCCAAACTTGTCACTAGAAAAAAACAGTAACATCAGAATCACTGCTTCTCTACTCATCTAAGTGATTTGACATTTCTCTGGCATCCTTATATTTTCTGCTGATTTGGTCAGTCTTTTTGGTGTGCCAAGATGTAAGTGCACATGGGAAAGTGTGAGGGCTTGAAGGCAGTCCCTTGTTTATGAGGGGGGGCATGCAGGCAGAGCAGCCAGCCCAGGGGATTTACAGACCATTGAAACAGGGCAACAATTCTTTTTGCAAGAAGCTTCTTTCTGAAGCAAATTCAAACCCTGAACTGTTTGGATAGACTTGGACTGCAAAAGAGGCGTAAGAATCAGAGGAAAGTTCTCACTCAATTCCTCCTCAATTGCATTAGCATGTTTCAACAACTTGTATAAGGCTCTGCAAAACCAGAACCAGAATGATAGAGGTGTTAAAAGATCAGGATTTACTTTTATCTTCAGAGATGCCTGGAGAAGCTGATTACTAAAGTACCCCTTAAAACCGAGGACACTGCTTTCAGTCTCCATTTTAATGAAGTTAATCATGCATACAAATATAATAATCTAATATAATCTAATTTAATAAAGGCAGAAAACTACACAAGGTCAAATATTTCATCAGTGCTCTCACTCTACAGCCAGTATTCAAGAATTATAAGCAATCTAAGTCTTCCTGAATAAAATGGTTATTAAAGCAACTTGCTCTACAATTTTGAAGATAAATCCAGCGATATATAAAACAAATACAGTGTTGCATATTAAGCAGTACTAGAGGCTACCAAAGCAACAGATTTTCCAGCTGCTGAAAATTGCCCAAAAGCTGTTATCATCCCAACAATTAGAAATTCAGTCCAGCCATTGCTGAATAAAATGAACCTAATTCCAAAAAGAAATCAAGAGCAACCCTAAAACCAAACAATACATTCTGGTAAAGAAAAAAATGTATATTGCTAAACGTGACCCAAACATGAGTTATTAAAACAGAGACATTACCCAGACATGAAGTTTCTTTAAATATATCTTAATATTCACTACCTAACTCTACTGTTAAAGAAATACCATTTAATATCTCATCAGGAGAATAATGAAGCTTCTGTTGTCTTTAAAAGCTACAGTAAAATTCTCAACAGATTAACCACTTAACCACTCCAAAGCTAGTAGAACCCAGAACTTCCAAAGATTTGTAACACAGGTGACTCTTGAGGTCAGTCACAAGAATGTAGAGTAAAACAAATAGAAAACAATACATTTCATATTATGGAAACAATGAAACCTAGGGAAATATGCTGCAAAAAAAAAAGGAAAAAACCAATTACCTGGAACAAGTTCCATAACGATGTATATAGGCTGTCGTTGAGTGCAAACTCCTATAAGTTTTACAATATTAGGATGATCATATTGTTTGAGTATTCTACAAAAGACACAAGTTTATTATATTAATAAACCTTTATTGTATAGGCTGATTAAATATTATAGGAAAATATCTTACATCTTTAATGTTACTTTAATGGAAGATGGCATTATTGTTGTCAAAGAAAAAATATCATTACTGTTATCAAAATCAATGCAACAGATCAATCACGATTCTGTTTGAAATAACTGATTCACTAATAAAGCAAAAATTATTCTTATTGTAATTTTACCATTTGCCTATGTGACATTTATGTATATAACTGAAAAAAGGCCTGACAGGTTTGCAGTTTCTTAAGAACCCTTGTATTTAATCAGAATTTCAGTGGTGGACCAGGAGCAGAGCTACATCAAAACACTATGCACAGCGTGCCTGTATGCTTCCCTGCTGCACTGTTCAAAAGCACACTTGTTCCAATTTTACTTTGAGAGAATAATTAATACAATAAGTTTTAGAAGACTATAAGGACAGCAATTTCAAGAATTAAATGAACAATTTACATCTTTTGACACAATGCTTTATTAAGAACATTTCCAGCCTAAAACAGCATGCTATCATTTGTAAGTGAAAAGAAGAGCAAGAAAAAATTCTACAGAGACCTTGTAACTTAAATCTTCCTTCTGATATTTGCTGACTCAAAGCATCTCTCTTTTCCCCTTTTTCCCAAGGATCAAGAGTAAAATACTAACCTACCTGGTACATAAACATTTAGCGAAAAATAACACATTCCATTTCTTCAGACCATTTTTTCCCATTAGAGTCAAGCTGCTTAACAAATTACATATCTCTGCTGTTGCCAGGTTACAAGTTTTTTTAAATTATTCAATAGATAGGGTGGCTGACCTTAGCATTCTATAAATGCAGATAGTATCTTTTATTTTTCAATACTGACCATACTAGTTTGGGAGTGGAAATTAAAACATATGAAGCTTCATAGCAAGAAGGAGCAAGGTAGTTTAAAAATTATGACATTTATCTCAAGACAGCACTCTCGCTGGAGTCTTAGAATCTACCTATGCACATCAGCTGACACTCAGAATACTTTGCACATTGTGTCATGAGTGTAATTTGAAAAATAAGCATGTAATCTCATGCTGATTGACACTGAATAAAATACCTCTACTAGAGCAAACTCTTGTTACAAAGAGCAAATTACTAAATGGGGTCTACACCTCACTAAGAAAAGTAATCTGGGCACATTTGATCACCTCTATTAGCCATGCATGTAAGGCACAAGTTAGGCCCGGTATATTCACACTTAAATTAACAACATCTTCCAGTCTTCTTATCCCAGTTCCCATAGATTAGAAGTTCTAAATGAAAGCACTTAAGACAACAAAATTTTATTTTACAGGCATGGCCTGCTTTGTCAACAAGATGGTTTCAGCAAGCACAGATGCTACTGCATTGACATGTTAAAAATGCCAATGTTTAGTTACCAGGGCAACAGTTGTGGAATGTACTGAGGAAGAGAAAGGAAGGAAAAGTTTGACTACTGCTTTTTTAAATTTTTCAGAAGGTCAGGTTTTGTAAATGCATCTGGTGATAAAAACTGAAAAAAACTGCCACAAGTAATTTTAGAGAACCTACCTGGCTTCTGACAGAAATTTTATTTTCAGTTCCTGAGGAAGATCTTCTTTGCAAGTTTTTACAGCAACGGGGGTTTTATCCTTTAATGTTCCTTTATACACCTCACCAAAATTACCCTGAAATCAGGGGAAAAAAGATCATTCTAGGTAAATAAAACCTTAACGAATTGCCAGAAAAAATAATGCAGACAGCTATTGAAACTGGAACAGAACTTTGGAATGTGTTTATGAAGCCAAATGAGATTTTCTTTCAGTATCTGCCCTAACCAAAGCTGTTCAGTCTGACATAGTACATCTATTATATGGACATTATATATGAGTTCTGGTTTGACCTTGCTGGAAAGAGGAAAGAAACACCATTAATAAAATAATCAGATTTTTCATAAAACCTCTTAGTAACTTTTCAAATCAACTGACATTGACTGTAGTACTTTGTTGTTCTTATTCCTGCACTCTTTCATTTTCACACTATTTTGTGAATAGTTTTTAACTTGCAGTCTGGAAGAGACCAAAAATTGATCTCAAAAACTGTGACAAGGCACACCAAAATAACATAAACATTCTCATACATAAGAAAGAAAAAATATAAAATACCAAGAATGAAAACACTGAATATTAATTTTTACCATAAATTAAACCCACTGAAAAAGGTATTGTTGTGTCTGATGATCCAGAATTTCTTTAAAACCCAAGCTCAGCACTGCCCTATAAAGGCAAATCTGTAAGGCTTCCATTTGGACAAAACTTTAGAAAGCCTTTTATAATCAGACATTTTAGGTAGTGAACAACATACCCCCAAGGCAAGCTAGGTTTTTTTTAGCTTTCACAGAAGAAAAATGAAGTAATAAATACTATTAAAGTCTCCACCAGATGCATTTTTATTTAATAAAAACAAAGGAAAATTAATTAGGACACAAATTGAAAGAAGAAGGAAAATGTGAGGTATGAAACACTGGTATCAATGAAAAAACCCTCAGGAGAAGGAAACAAGAAGAAAACTACAGATCTCATACTTCTAGTTAAGCTTTTTATTTCCCAATGAATAAGCACAACTCAATTTTTAAACTATGTCTGATTAATTTCCACATGTACTACACTTCTGTGTCCTAGTGTCTGGGGCTGCATGTGACTTCAAAAAAGTCTGCTGGAGATGTCTTCCTTCCTTTCTTGAGCGATGAAGATTTCATTACATCATGCAGCTAAATTTAGCGTTGCCAAAGAAAGACGACAGAAAAGGAGAAAAAGAAACTCAGATAGAAAAGAGTAATGTGCTTCCAGTAACAAGGGAAGAAATGTAGGGCTGAACATGCCTGCAGAATTTTTTTCTGTACACTGGGACAAGGAAAATGTAGCTGGCAAGTGAGGCTTAGGATTCCTGACAGCCCTTCCAAAGCACTTCCAGGGGCTAGCACACTACCTCTCAGATCTGAAATGGCATCAGGCACCCAAGGTAAGCAGCTGAGTTGCTCCCAGTCCACTTTTCCTCTACCCTTCTGGGTCAGAAGTATTTAAAAGTCGAATTTGAACCCACCCTGAGCTTTATTTAACTCTTGAAAATGCTTTACTTCTTTATTGACAATATTGAAGTATTATTAGATACATTATTTTTAGCATAACACATTCCTATTATGCAACTTTCATTTTGTGGGGTATTATAGAATTAATGCTGAGTAAATAAACTGACCATTCACCCCTGAGGTGAAGGAAAACCTTAATCTTTCCTAAAGCTTGCATCTTTTACACATTAAAATTTTGTAATTTCTTCCTCATCTTTTCCAGGCCACTCACGGTTTTGTAGACTCTCAGATTTCTCACTTTCTGTGGTGAATGGCTACAGTTTATTTCACATTTTGTCATACAGATGCCGATGTTCATGTCATTTTTATCTTTTTTAGTATGACTACATCTTCTTTGAGATGAATGCATAAGATTCATGCTGTGTTCCAGGAAAGTCTTTAGCCTGTTCCGTATTTTTTAAAGAACATCCTCCTACAATCACTTTAAAATTCTGAGTTGCCTTTACCGAAGGTTACAAATGCTTTGTGCCAAAAACATGCAATACACATGTAAATTGAATTTACTAAAAATATTTTTCAAATTGCTTTAACTGTCTTTACACATGAAAACTAATTCATATTTATTTTTTTAACAAGTTAAAGCTTTTTTATGGCTGGAACATCTTTATTTTTCTCCCTTGATACTATCCTGTTTAAGAATGTACCTGCAGTACCTTCATTTTACGAAGGCACAGCTCAATATGGTCATACTTTTTGTCATCTTACACTGCCAAAGTGCTTTTATCCTGGCTAACAGAAGTTTATGGCAGTATTTCATTCCCCCGTTCTTGAATTTCTTGTTGATTTTTTTAGTGTGTATAATAGTAAGAAGGCAATTAACTGCTTTGATTTGTCTCTTCCTCATTTCATCTTATTTTTTCAGTTTCCAGAAAATCTTTTCAAACTACTCTGCGTCCAGAGTAGCACCCAAAATGGTCTTTGCAGGTACAAAGGTGCCAAAAATGTGATGAGTTTGCCTGTTTTAAAGACTTGTAGTTCCTAAGCAGACTTGGTAAACTACATGTTTATGAACTACACGAGAATTAATATAATACACGTAAAATTGTGAAATTATCTAATTTCATCACTGAATGAGTGAAAATAATCATGCACAAGCAATTAGCACTTGTTTTAGGAAATAATGATTTCTTAAAACATCTTAGTCATCTTATCATATTAAATTTTATACACAAATACATAAACATACACCTGTTTCTCTATGTTTTTATTTATATTTTGCAACATTTTTCTCGGACTACAGAAAGTAAAACAGCCACATCATGCTTTATAGAAATCTAGTTAGCTCAAAACCCTTCCAAAAGTGAAAAAAATATGTATGCTAGTTAAATACTTCCAGCACAACTATTATGTTTACTAGCAAGTGTGATTTACATCTGTTTAAAGCATAAGGCTGTCTTGTATATTAGCGTAAAAAAAAAAGACAAAAATTGCATACCACAGTAATTTAAAAGAAAAGGTATACAGAAATAGCTTAATGATTACAGTATACTTACTCAAAAGTTATTTAGCTCACTTTATTACTTACTTTGCCCAGTAATTCCCCCAGTGTGACATCTTCATGATTGAGAACCCACTTCTTATCCTATAAAAAGGAAAACAGAATTTTCAGTCTGTGCAAATATGCAAGATACAGTTTCTCTAAGATACATTTCACTAGAAATGGAGCTGAAGAAGTATTACATTTAGAACATTCAATCACAAGCACACCAAGAAGTTTTAAAGCTAAGCATTAGTAACTCAAGAGTTTAGAAATCTTCCTATACAAAAAAATAATGAGTGATACCATATAGCAAATTTTTATTAGAAATTAAGCTTTCAACATGATGGTACGTAGACAGATGACCACTACGTAAAGTTTCACAAAGGCTCTGGAAATTATATTTAGCACCCTGATTTTAACAATTTGTCAAGTGAAAATCAGATAAGAAAACTTAATTTTAATATACAAAGTACCCTATTACTAAATCAAAAAATCTTACATTTTTCTTCTCAGTGCACATGGAAATCAACTGATCTTTCAACTTGTCAACAAGACACATATTTGCATTTCTTACATCTTTTCTGGTAGTTGGAAATGTTACAGGCAACTGTTTCAAAAGATAACACATGCCAGATAAAGCATTTTCTCTAGGCATTGACCATTCCTCTGTGCTGGGTACTCGTGTCCAGCTCTGGACCCTTCAGTGCAGGAAGGACATTGAGGGGCTGGAGTGTGTCCAGAGAAGGGCAGCAGGGCTGGGGAAGGGTCTGGAGTCAGATAAGGAGCAGCTGAGGGAGCTGGGGGTGTTCAGCCTGGAGAAAAGGAGATTGAAGCTTGGTGGGGGTCAGTCTCTTCTGCCACATCCCAAATGAAAACACAAGAGGAAATGGCCTTAAATAGTGCCAGGGGAGGTTCAGCTTAGAAATCATTTTTACTTTTCTGAGCTATGAGACTGAAATGTTATCAATATTACCCTAAACATCTTCAAAATACCTAAGTGCAGTTTTTCTCCTGCCCATTTCCCTTCATTAGGAGAAACTACATCAAAGAGTTCACAAATTACTATACCAGGAAGAAATCTTACAAATTATCTGCAGTAAATTATAACAGCTTTCAGTAAAATAGAAAACATTACCATGATATACTTAATGTTCAAATTCCCTTAGCATTGTTTTTATTATTATTTAATTATTCTCGGTAACAATTTCAATCACTAGGAATTCTAAAATGGAACATTTTCCATATAAAAATCAGCAGGAAAGCAATTAGATAGTAAACTTTTAAAAACATACATTTTGAGAATTAGGCATGAATTTTTGAGCCTCAGCTTAAATATTTGGTTCTAAAAATCTCACCATTTCTAAAAGGAGAGAGAAAAGGGAGGGAGAAAAAAGCCACCTGTGCTTGTATTCAGTTTCAGCAAACCACCAAACCAAGATTCTTACCCAAACTCCAAAGCAAGATTTTTCAAAGAAGAAGAGTGAGGAAATCCTCATCAGGTTCTAGCACAGTAGTAATAAGTAAGACCTTAATGTTATCATCACTGTTATTTACTCATCTCATGTTCTCTGTCACATTATTTACTCTTCAGAAGGCAGTATCTATAGCAAACACTGTCACCGTTTTTCATCTTATTGTAGATGTAACAAAAGTGAAAAAGGATTAAAAACTCTAGAGACTGGAAAATTTAGTAGATTTAGGGTGCCCCAGAAGGAATCCACCTAAACCAAAACTTATTGCTTGAGAACTGAAAACATATGACTTTCCAATCTTAAGGATCTATGTGAGCACAGCATGCGGCATTTATGAAAAACCTAAATATCCCTCCCCTTTCCCTCATCCCAGTACATTAACATTCTTAACATTATTCTAAAAATCTCAAAATAGAGGAATATTGTCAATATCTCAGGAGTCAAGTGCATAAACACGCATGATGCCTGTTTCTTCATGTTTTAAGCAGAAAAAATGCATCAAAAATACTTTGGAAAGTATTATTTGCTTTCCTTATTCCAGGTTAAATACGAAATATTAGCATGAATTACTGCAGCAAAGAGCTATTTTTCCACATCAACAAAAATGGAAAGTTAATCTTTCATTTTCAATGCTAAGGATAATTGGAGTAAAATTCTTTTTATGGCTAAGAAAGATTCACAGACAATTTTCATCAAATGGTATTCAAATCTCATTTATCAGAACTTGATGAACCATAAAAAAAAGTAACAGCTGTGTACATGTGGATAGGGCTTATCAATGTGAGAATGAGAAACTGTCTTTTTAGAGAAGTGCTATTTTTGATACCACCTATGCCAGTAGATCTAATGTTCATATTAATTTCATGAATCATAAACTATGTGTTTCAAGTCCTTCAGATTAAGTACAGAAATAAAGGTAGCTGGTGGAAAAGATTTTTCATAAGAAAAAGTAAGTTTTACAGGAGAGGTTTTGAAAAACCTCACTGGCAACTTCTTTAAAACTGTTTCAGAATAAAGATTCATGAGCTGTAAAAGTTGTTATGGAAGCTGCTTTGCACTATTAACAGCACTGTATTAAGCCACACTGATGAAACTCAATATGAGCTGTAAAACAGAATAATAGCACAGACAGGTTTAGCTCCTTGGGAAAAAAAGTAGTGTTTTATCTGGCTTCTTACTGTTACATAAAAAACTCTGTTAAGTTCAACCCTCCTGCTAAACTAAATTCTACTTTATCATGGAACAGGAGGGGAGAAGTAAGATTTGGAAAAGCTACTGTGCAATTTATAAATTGTAGAAGTGACCTCAGATTACCTGCACAGCTGTTTTTTGACCATTCTTTCTTGAAGACAAGTAGACAAAATGACTGTACAATTCAACATACAATACCCATCTTCCTCAGGTTTTTTTTGCATATTATTTTTTTGCATATTATTTTTTTTTAAGCTTATGTTTTCTTATTCATGAAAGGGTTAAAATGATGCTGAGGATATTTCAGGAAAAAGCCAGGAAATAAAGAAAAGTAAAGAAGTTAAAAAAAACAACTGAGAAAAGAAAAAGACATAGAATGTGAAATCCTTAACCACAGGAAAAGGGAAGTCAAGTTTACGTCAAAAACATTTTAGTTCAAACACACTAGAACACATACTATTCCTCTCTACTGAATACAGTAAATTCAGTACCAAAACAAAGTACTCTGAATCACCTGTGAACCAATATATTCAAACAGAAAAATTATCAGCTCTGGATCAGATATGCCCTACAAAACAGTGAAAGTCATCTGTACACTCAAAGGCAAACAAAATCACATGGCAGTGTGGTTTTTCATTTAAACATTCCATGTGATTTAAACGGAGAGGAATGGAAAAGTAGAGTCACATTATGCATGCACAACACCCTCCCCAAACATCTGAATTATTAAAATAGGCTAAAATATTTTCACATATGTGCAAACACATTTTTACTTCCACCCGCACATGAAAAGGTATGTCAGATGGGGTTGGGAGAACTACAGGTGTTTGTAACAATGTCCAAGAGAGTCTCCTTGAACTACGTAAAACACTTAGTCACATACTTAGGTCCATCCTACTTAACTTCAAAAATATCCAGTTGTTTCCAATTAGAAGATTTCTTTATCCCAAGAAGAAAAACACTTAATTAATCCCTCAAAAATAATGTCTAAGTTACACTGGTCAGCATGCAATACCTTTCAGAGTGCTACAGTTCCATATTAGAGCTTCCACCAAATTACTGTTTTGTTCAAAGCAAAACCCCAAGATCCTTCATCTTATATTTTTCTAGCCACACCTGCTTATTTTGCACTGTCTTTCATAATCTTCAGACAACATGTTAAAACTACTGAATTGGAACAGAAATAACCTGTCAAAATTCCAAATAATCTGCTGTATTAGCTAACTTGTGACTGTGAGAGTGCAGGAAAAAGGCAAAGCCACACAGAGAGGAAACTGCAGCCTTAACTTATGAGATTTCAGTCTACCAGTGAGCTCGGCCTGCATTCCAAGCAAGATGTAGGCTTTGAATCAGAAGTCATACAACATTACATAGATGCCAAAATTCTAAAAACAGCATGCTGCTGGTTTTTTGGTTTTTTTACATCAGATGCATACAGCCCTTTAACAAGATATTGCTAGATTCTCACATATCACAAACTCATTATTCAGATAGCAAAAGCACTGGAAAATCTCTTAGCAGCAGAAAAAAAAGCTGACCAATGAAGGACACACAAAGAGAAGCAGCACACACACCAAATGGCTCTGCCAGATATTAGCAGATTCTATTATTATTTTTGTAATCTTCTGAATGCTGTCTTCAGCAATCTTTTTTCTCCTGTATTAGTGACAAAATTTTCCTGTGTGGTCTGTAGCAATCTACACTTTGTTACTGTGCTGGTTCTGGCTGGGGTAATCTTGTTCACAGTGGGTAGTATGAGTTTATATTTTGGTTTTACATGTTAAATTATTTTCTTGACAAAGATTACACACAAAGCAATCTTTATGGCATGCATGTGTGCATATTCTTCTCTAAAATTAAACATGAAATGTAAACAGTGAATATGAACGTTTTGAAGAATTTACCACCTATTCTAGCAGCTGTACAAGTAGCTGGGAGGGGACAAAGTTAAGACAACCAGCCCCAAAATGAGCAAAGGGATATCCCATACCATACAGCATCACGCCTCGCATATAAAGCTGCGCAAAAAGAAGGAAGGAGGAAGACGTTTGGAGTGATGGCTGGAGTTGTGCTTCCTCAGTTGCAGAACTTTGCTTTTCCCCTTGTTGATCTGCATGAGGCTTCTGTCAAACCCTTTCTCCAGCCTGTCCAGATGCCTCTGGATGGCAGCTTGACCCTCTGGTGTATCAGCTCCTCCCCAAAGACTGGTATCATCAGTAAAACTGCTCATCAGGAAAACTCATCACCCAGCTTGTTAATGAAGAAGTGGGTGATGGAAGGACTGGACACAGTATTGACTCTGGGGGTACAGCAGTAGTAGCTGGCCTCCAGTTAGACTTTGTACCACTGATCAGCCCTCTCTGGGGGTGATCTTCTAAGTTATTGGCAACTCTCAACTCAAAATTATTATTACTATGTAAATTATTGGCAACCCTCTTAGGAAGAAATCCAAGGGACAGAAAGGCTATAACTGGTAATACCATTTACTTCATTATGAACTGATAATGAATCCATGCACTACCCTCAATAGTAGACTAAGTACAGTATTTACCTTGCAAATAAGGAATTCTGAAGCCTTACCTATTCTCACCCCTGAATTCCTCCTTAATCAACATTTAAATAAACAGATCTTCTTGAGAATTCAGACACTATTATATACATCAGATGCACTAACCTGATTTAAGAAAAACATACCCTTCTTACCCTGTAGCTCCTTTTGTGTGTATCCTTTGCTTCTCCACAGCTGAAACGGCATTTCACTCCTTTTTAACATTTTGCTCCAATTAAATTGGTGGAGGCCAAAATACTTAAGCAGCCACAAGCTACTTCACAGTACCCCACTGTGCACAAATGTAACTCTACAAAGGAATTTAAGAGCACAGACACTCATTCCTATTCTTAATCTACACTGTGTTTTTTGACCCATGAGAGCCCACATTGAAGGAAGGTTACGTGCTTGTCAGCCACATACTGTGAAAATACTGAAAACTCAAAGCATTATCTGCATTAAAGTAATCCTGACTGCACTAGTGAAAACAGGAAGAAGAATATAATTAGAGGACTACAAGAAGCCTACAACCCACAATCTTACAGAAAATAATTATTAGGGAATGTCTGAATTCCAAATATGGAGAAGTCAGAATCCATAATAAACCCCAGTATATTAGCTCAGCAGAAAAGCTGCTGCAATCATACACAATACTAATACAATTTTTTATTGCACTGTATTAACATCTGGTTATAAAGCTTCTGATAAAGACAACGAAAAGCCAAAGTACAAAGCCACAGTTTTTACAAGTACTCCATAAGGCACAACTTAGACCCAGAATATTCAAGAACACAATCAATCCTTTGATTTTCACATGTATATACAAATTATCAGCAACAAAATCCAGTAAATCTAAATAATCTTTGATGAAGGATGCTTTAACTGAAATAATTTAATCTCTTAGCTATGAGTTACCAAAAAAATTCCTCTAAAATCTTTCATTTAATAATTTTTACCCCTTCCTAACAACATACCTTTTCATTTTTTAAGAATGAACGGCTTGTTTTCATCTCTTGCTTCATAAATTTTAGTTATTTTTTCTACTTCCTACTGTTTCAGTTGTGTTTGAGATAACTAGTTTTGTTCAATTTGCACTCCACACAGCAATATGGCATTCTGTAATATTTTCATATGAAAACTGTACAGGAAGTAGGAATGCACATGTTCCATTTAAAATTTCAAGGACAGAGATTTTTCTTTATGAGATTGGTCAAAAATTACATTGTGTTTGTTAAAATGGAATTCATGTACTTGATAAAATAAACTTTTTTTCTAGGTTTGAGCATAATGTTTACACCCTTTAGGAGGTGTTATCTTTCAATTTTAATCTAAACCCGATCATGGAAAGAAATATCAGAAAAACAAGACTGAACCAGAAACATTCAACAGAGCAGATGTTTATTGCCATGGCCTCTATAAAAAAAACTATAGAAAACTTTGATCACTGAATATAAAACAATCCTTATTAGTCTTTGTTCAAGTAGCCTTACCTGCCTCCATTATTACAATGCATTTTAATGAGATTTTTTGAGAAAATAATTCCTTTCAATTTTCAAAGTAGTCAATATACCTGAAATTATACATAAATTTGGTTTAGTACTTTGTTAGCACAAAGAGCAAATTACTCTCTTTCTCCCCTTTTCTGTACAGGATGACATGCCTTGACAAGTACAGGCCACCATTAAGGATGATGCATTCCTTTTGTTACCTGACAGAAATATTGCAACAATCTCTGCTCAAAAATGTTAAAAGCAAATCCTGTGACACTTCTCCAAATTCTTAAGAAATAAGAATGTAACTGAAATGCACCTCTAATATTAAGACGTGAAACTCTGCTCTGAAATGTCAATAGCTGCAGGCTATTGATTTATTTTGTGCATATTCAATAAATATATTAATTTCCTGTAAGTATGTCTTTTGCATATTATAAACACTCACTTTTAATGGTGATCAGTTTCCTTAAAGAAAACTGAAGATATATTTTGACATTTAAAAATGCATGTCTTAGACTTTAACCACACCCATAAGAACTACAGCTTTAGGCCAAAAACCAACACCCAAGATCACTACCACTAGGTGCTTCCTGGCATTCCTACGGAATGCCTGGCCAAATTGGTGGATATCACACAGGTATTCTGGGGTGCCACAGGAATCCTCTTTGGAGTCACAAATCTAGCCAAGGTAGAGATGCAATAACTGCATCACTCCTGCTACAGGTTCCTTCTGCCTTTCAAATTTCTGCTCCTCAAGAGCTGTTCTCAAGTCAAACAGACTCGATTTTCCCCACAGGCAGCACCATTACTGCCACTGCTTCCCTCTGCAGCACCTTAATTGTCTCCAGCCATGAGATGAGCATCTGTAATTGTGTGACAGCATTACCTTGTGATAAACTTGGCCTTTGTAAGTCTCCTTGTTTCTATCCAGTATCTTCCAGCAGGCATAAGAGTACTTCCCTGAAACTGAGACTGTTCAGCAGCCTCCTTCAATTTCTCCTGGTGTGCTTTGCTGGCCTGAGCAGCCCACAGTACCTGTACTCTAAGCACATGTGCTGTCTGCAACAGTGAACCTCAGCTTGCTTTGCTAAAATAGAATAAACATCCCCAGAAAACCCACCAGCAAAAAATTAGCAACATGTCAGATTTTTACTAATGGATTTTCATGAAGAAAATCTTTCTAACTTAAATTTATAGCTCTTCATAATTTCTTTCTATGTCTAACTCATCAATATATTTATATCTTGCAAGACAGCATCAGATCTGCAGAGAATTCTCATGTGATCTGAAAACTTATTTATCAGCATTAGAAACACTACTAAGAAATGCCTGGGTCTTTTTTCTTTCAGCATTTTTCTTTCATCTCCTCATTTATGATCCATCATTTTCCTATGTACACAAAACGTATCAGACCATATCACAGGCTTCTTTGTCACATAAAAATAGATCCAGAATTTTTAAATTAAAGTTACTAGTAAGAAATACATGGCCTAACTCATGTGACAAAGCAGCAGTTAACTTTTTTCCACAAGCTCAGCATTTGCATTAATTACAGAGCATTCATACCAGCATGACTATTTCAGCACTAGTGAAAGAGTAGCAGATCTCCAGAGTGAATCAATTGGTGCTCAGAATCTGAAACATGTACTTGAGGGAAAAGCATCATTTCAGGCTAGATCTTTCCTGGTTCTGAAAACTGAACTCCCATGAGTAGCTGTGCATCCTGGACAGACTTGCTTCAAAGGTGTATTTATGATCCAACTGAAAAGTTTAATTCAGGTACACTTAAATAAAAATGGTATTCTTTTTTTTTTTCTAATTCTCTTTTCTATTAGTCAAACTGAAGCACATTCACAACTTAATACAGGTTTTGTAATCTGTAAAAATGTAAAAAAATTACATTTCAAAAAATCTAAAAACCTCCAAAACAGGAGGTCAAAGATGTTAGAAGATTAAAATACATCGAGTATGACTAAAACAACATTTTTATTAATTAAGTCCTAGGGTGTGCCCTGAGTTACTCAGGGGCTTTGTGTACCAGTCAATCCATCAATAACAACCTGAAGAACATAATGTACCTTTTTTCCTAAAAGATTATAAATAAATATAAGACACTTTTCCATTAAAGAAGTTACTTGCAAATGCCTTTTTAATGCCATCAGTTTTTCTAATTTAAACTCTTATTATTACTGAATCATTAAAATTCCAAGCAGGCAATTCAGTCTACATAAAATGGGAGAGCGGACAGGCCTTTTGTGACACAATTAAGCCTGTTCCTTTCAAGGGCAACATCACAGAAGGTGAACACTAATTCTACTAATATAGTAAAGGAGGATGAATGACTGTGGGAAGGAAAGAAAGCAAAACCAAACCAAAAAGCATAACTTTTTTTTTTTTTTGCTGCGAAGTTTGTCATATTTAACTTTCAATTTCTAAACAGGTTATTACAGGGACAGCAATTTGCATAAGAAGATTAAAGATTACATGAAATGAGAATGATCGCTCTGCAGCTTTAATGTGAACAAAGCAAAAACAGTCTTTGCAGATGCCAAATGAATTTTAACAAAATGATTAAAGACATCTCAGTAATAGCACACGATGCATAAATTACCCCCAACACTAAGTGTCAGAGTGCATATGCCACTTCTGAAAACGACTTAAAATGTCTCCACTTTCCCATATCAAAGCCAGAGCTCCATGCAAATTAAAAAGGAAAGCTCACAACACTCTTTTGCTTCACTCTGAAGAACTTCTTCAGAATACAGCAAATCATTTTTATCAGACGGGAACTAAAACCCAAAACAAAAAACCTAAAACTAAAATTATAGCTCAAACCAAAACAATTTAAATATTTTTGAGAACAGCTGCTCTAAAGAAATTCAAATAATGTAGCTAACACCCTTTTCAACTCTTCCTCATTTGGCTCAAACTGCTGGTCAGGAAGCACCAAGTACACCATACATTGGTTTTAGTTTACACCAAGTATTAGTAGCTATAGAAACTGACATCCTATTTCATAAATTCATGAAAGCCTACATGCAATTGTAATATGTATATTTAAAAAAACCTATACAATCAGTTTCCTGTCATCCAATACTTTTTTTAGCTCTAACATTCACACTTTCCATTACTTCACATAACACATCAGAATTGAAGTAGAAAGGTTTACTAACCCTAGAGAAAGTACTCTTGAATATTAAGACTGATGCATACCATGACAAGGTAAGACATATGAACAAATAGATGCAGCCTGTGGATTTTATGGATAGATGCCGACTACTTGCATAATTTTTGGGAAACCTGAGCAGCTGAAGTAATTGTGCACTGCAGCTCAGATCATCAACTACCAATTAGCACAATCCTAGAGGAAATATTATTATTTCCACTAATTTTTCGTTAATACTGAGTTTAGTTGATACCAACTCAAGTCAAGAAACCCAGAGAGGAGTGGACCCACTTCATTTTCCCCCAGAATAGAGGAAAAACAAAAGGCCTGTTGGAGGTTAGGGTTTTTCCTTTTGTTTTCCTTCTCTTAGGGAATTATCTCCTGTTTTGCTGCTGAGAGACAATAACGACCGGGTACTTAACAGAGCAAACAGAAGTTGCCCCAGGAAGGGAGCAGCTGGCTACTCTCTTATCTGAGGGTTTCTCTCGGAGGGGCAGAGATACCATGAGAATTGAGCTGGAACTAAAGAGGGCTGGGGCAGCAGAGCTCTTGCTCTCTTGGCTTTGGAGGAGAACGGTCGGAGCCGCTGCTTTGGGGGGAATTTGCTGCTGTCCCCGGACCGGTAATGGTGAAATGACCAGGAATGCCATTTGGGAGTACAATTTCTACAAAATTATTTGGCTATAGTTACACAAGCCTATGGTTAAATTAAAACTTAACTCTATGAAAAAAACATACAAAATGAAACAAAGCAGGAATAAGAAACTCCCTATCTTCAAAGTAAGCAACAGAGACTGAAGAATGAATGCTGTTTTACAGATTAGGTGTTCCAGTTTATCAACAATAACTACAATTATGTGATAATATTCTACACTATCGTTTTACATTTGCTAAAACAGGGCTGCTCGCACAGTAAGTACAGCCAGGAAACAGAAAAAGCATTACGCATTTAAAACAAACACATTGTTAAAGAGAGAGAAATTTGCAAACAGATTTAAAGAGATTTCATTTTGAGCTTGACTACCCCTTATCTGTAGCTTAAACCATTTATATCAAAAATAATTATTCACACATCAAAATTAATGTCCTATGCTTTCTCATGTTATCTACAATGAATGTAAGCAATAACTTATTTTCAATGAAGCATCAGTTTGGTAATCGCAAAGAAATTAATATAAAACATGTATTTCCAATGTCCCATTCTTAAAATTTTTAAATTACATAGAATAGTTAAGTGCAGGTTAAGTGCAATTTTGAGAAAAAGAACATGCCTGACTTTCTTAGGATTATTAGCAGGAAAGAATTAGGACCCTGGAGGAGGTAACTAATGGTGAAATTTAAATTGTCATACTTCCTAAAACTTTGTTGAACACAGGCTTGAAACCAGTCTTGAAAAAACAAATATATCAAGAACAAAAGGCTTACCCATAGCTAAGATGCAAAGATATAAGTGGAGTCGGCTTATGAATGAAATACCAACTGTACAGATACTAACTGCAAAACTGCTGGAAGAAGTCAAGGAGACTCTTAAAACACTGATACAATTTAATACTAAGCTCTTTTTGTTTCCATTCTGAAAGACTTTCTGCAATAGCTTCCTGATTAAAAAGGGAATTTTTGTTTTAAATTTTCATTGATGCTGGAATATCAGTACCTTTTTTTGTGTCTAACTTATTTTTGTGATATGAAATAGGGACAAAAAGGAGTTGTCGTAAGTCTTCCAAATTTCATGAGACCTTCTCCATTATATAAAATAATTTTTTTACTTTATAAAAGGAAGGGCAATGAACTACTACTTTGAATTACTTAGTACGGAAATCCAAATGTGAAACCAAAAAGAAAAGTATGAGGATACTTGAAGAAGTCGAGTATCATTCTTTCAAAACAGCAAAAATTAATAAGAATCAGGACGGAGAGTTAAGTGAATGTATTGCACAGAGGTGAGAAGTTTGAAAGAGATCAGCAGCAGAGAAGTTCCACAGGATCTTATTTAAATAATAACAGAAACCCCCCAAAATTACTGTCAGTTAAATAAAGGTTCTGGAATGTATGCATTACCTTAACAACGGGATTAAGCAGAACAACACCCGACTTCTTTGTAATAACTTGCTTTGTTGTGTAATGATGTTCTATGAGCTGAGGAATAGTTGGAAACCCAGTTCCCTCAAAACGATATTGATTCTGTATGGAGGCAAAACAAAAGATTTATTTCTCTATAAGCAATAGTTTGAACAAGAAACTGCAAAAGTGCTCGACCAAACTTCCTTCACTAGTAACAACACAGAAAAAAATGTAAACATTTATAGAGTTATTTTAGATTCCTTTTCTGACCTATTGAATAGCATTTATACTAACTTAACCAGAATGATAGTTATGAAAATGACAAATGAATAAATGCAAAATCACTGCATCAGTAATTTAAGCCAATATGATAAAGTAACAATTTAAACTCTTAATTTAAGTAGGCCAGTTAAAATCAAAACTATTACAGAGTGAAATAAAAATATTCTAAACCAGAAAAAACCACCAACTTCTGAGTTATTTCTAAAAATTACAGCAAGCAAACTAAAAAATATATATGATAAAATACAACATGAGATAAAATAAACAGGAGATATGCAATACTATCCTAATCTCATCTTCCTTCATTTATAGGTCTCCTAAAATGCATGACTGGTCTTTAATAAAGAGTATTTATCAGGAGAGTCTAAACCAGCTAGAGACAAAGGCAGGTCATACACAGGCTTCAAAGAGCAGTTGGGCAGGACCTGCAGCTGATTGTCAAACAAGGATACACGTGAAACAACGACAAAGTCTCCTGCTTTTATAAGAATCAGCATGTACAGTTAGAGAGCTTTTCCCACAAGGCAGTAGCTGCCATAAGCCAGCCTGACAACCCAACAATGAACAAGTATTGCAATTAAAAAAACTCGGAGCACAGATGGTGATTCAAGTTCATTTACACAAATGGGCAATGAACACATCTACCACTGGCAGGCATTCATTCTAGCCCGCAGGGCTGAATTCCTTGCACAGTTTTAAGTTCATTGTTTTCCTTAAGGGTTAAAGCATTAACTTCCTGAAACGTGTCACTGCTGTTGGTAAAGACAGCTGGGTCATGTCAGCTGTTTTTAACATTCACAGATCTCTATCCTAAAAATGTTTTCATAGTCTGAACGTTTTGCTGTTTATTAAATAGTGACTCAGTTTTGACTGACCACTAACACTAGTTCCCATTCCTTTCAAATAAGCTCTTTCATACTTCTGTGCTGATGATTCAAAAAACCTGCTGTCCTAAGAGTCTCCTCAGCACAACCATCACTCCTGCCTACTATTTCCTCATGCCAGATCCAGCCACGTGCCCATCTGCTGCCATTTATGTAAGACCTTCAGAGCAGCCAGTGTCTTTTCATTCTGTGTATTTACACCCAACCCTGACCCTTACTAAGATCACTAACAAACAAAAATTTTAAAATTACACAGCCTCAAATAAGCAGAAGTGAAAACAATGGTAGCCTTGAATGACAGCAGTGAATTTTGATGCTTAAAGCTGAATGATGAATTAATTTATCACACACATAGTTGTATCAAGATTAGCCTTTAAAATAACAGTAAAACCAGAGACAGAACACTTATACAACTGAAGGATTGCTATTAAAACAAATGTCCTATTCTAATCTTCAGTACTTGATACACAAGAAAATATGGAAGCCTGCCAATGATCCAAGAGCGTGGTTTGACCAGTCAGAGACCAAATTCCACATTGTTCATACCAATGTAAACAAACAAACAAATCCTTTGTACTAAACTGTCTTTAAACTTGCCTACAAAAGTGTTCATTAATAAATCCCTCACTCTATGACCCTAACACTCCCAAAACCTATTTCTAGAGCTTAATAAGCTTTTTCTCATTCTCAGAAAATTCACCCCATAGGAATGCATACAGAGTACTGAACATCTTTAAGAAAAAAAAAAGTGTTAACTTCCATGATTGACAAGAAAATCTACTACAAATTAATCCCAAGAGAAGATGAACATAATGCTCTATTAGTAAATGTACAAGCAGAGAAATATCTTGACTTGACGATGTTGGGACTGTCCAAGCTATGCAACATTAAACAGTATCAGGAAACCTCCCCCCCGCCACACACACAAAAGCATTGTCAGCTTACAGGTAGGCCCTGAAGTAATACTTGGAACTTGGACTTGAGAGTCCAAGCTATCTTTTTCAAGATGTACCTGCCACATACAATAATTTGCACAAAATTATTTCAGTTAGACCATGTACATAATGTGCATTTATTTCTCCTGGGTCACCAAGCAAGTCTTGTAAGACTCTAAGTATAGGTAAATTTACTGCTTTTATTTTCTCATTTAGCACTCTAACACACCAAAATACCTTACTTTATTTTGATTGTATGACCTTAAACACTGGCTTGTGTGTTCACTTCTACAAGGAAAACTCTAGGTGAGAACTAATGAACACTCTCCAGAGTGACAGGTGTCCATAATCTTTAATCCTAGAGAAGCAAGCATTCCAACCTCTCTGAAGTTTGAAAAATATCATTGCTTCTCATTAAAATAAAATAAACCAGGTACACAATATTGAGTTACTCCAGGCATACTGCATCATCTGGGGATTCAGACAATGAAATTCCCTCAGTGTAATATCATCATGCAATTAAATTTGAGAATTTTTCTGTATGTGGGAAACTTTATTACAAGAGACTGAAGAGACAGCACTACTGAATCAAAACTGAGAATGATTTGCTGCAATTTCATACTCCAAGAAACATTTCTAGCAATGTTATGGGAACTGTCATATTTTGAATAAGTTTAAAATTCTACAAGGTAAAAAGAAAAATACATACATTAAAAAAACCAAGTAATGCATTAAGAAGAATAAAAAGAAACACACTGTATAAAGGTAGATAATATATTGTTCATTAAGTCATCAATTTTTCGTCAGAGCAACAAGAGGGTCAATTCTGGTCCTTAGAAGCATACACGCTGTATGACAGCCAAAAATGTTTGTGTTATACTGAACAAAACAATAACCACATGACTAAAAAGAAAATGAACATCTCAAGTGCAACAGGGACTTCAATTCCCATATGTATAAAAACCAACACAGATTATTTTCTTCTGCACGGCTGTTTTTATTTTTCAGGAAGAAGCAGTGGGATCTTTACAGTCTGAACTAGAAGTAGCCTAATTTGCTTGCACCAATTATGAAAATGGGTGAGTAACCAATAATCAGATGTACATGCTTAAAAAAGGAGTAACTATTTCCAGATTTCAAAATATTTACAGAAATATCTTGGCTTTTCAGTGTAAGACAAAAGACACTGAATAACCTGATACTTCATACTTTTCCTTTGTTGCCCAAAATGACCTTTACTCCTGATTCCAGCACTGATGGAAATATTTCCAACAGCTTTCATACTTGCATATAAAGGCTAAATCCATTTGCTATAGTAAACTATGTAGATCCTAAATTCAATATTCAGTACTATATCAGAGACGTACATCAGCATATTGTATGATAAAGTGTCTCCGTTGTCCATCTGAAAACACAGAAAGGACATATTCACCAGGTTTCCCGTGGCTCTCTCGCACCAAGAAGTCTCCTTGCTGTTTTAACAGCTCCTGGGCTTCTATTCTTGGAATTGCACCATGATACCAGTCTTGCTCAGCCAATGGTTTCTCAGTGGTTGAGATTACATCAAAGAACTTGGGAAAAATATTGAAGAAAAATGTTACAATGATGGTACACTTTTAGAATTTACTTGTACATGAAAAATATCACAAACAACAATAATTTGTTTTATATATCTAAATTATGTATTTGTACTAACCAACAAGATCAAGGCTCTTACAGCTCTTACACTTGCACAAAAGCATATTGATCACTTTCTTTTTTGTTTACCTGAAAAATCAATATATCAAAAGCAGAATTTTAAGGAACCATCCATAAAACCATGTAATATTTTTTATCTGGCTTGCTATTTTTTGTAAGCCATACTGACCAAATCTTTCTCACACATTCTGACATGCTATTAACAACTCAAAATTAATCATTTCTTTATCCAGACACAAAACCATAATAAATTGACTCATACAAAGCACTTGAATTGGATGAACTGTTTTCACAGAATTTATCAATTGCATCCCAAATCAATTAATAATTATGAGCCTTTTTTCCTAGCATGTACCCTGTAGTGCAGAATACACACCTGGGTGTAGTGTCCTTATGAACTCTATGATAAGAGTTTCTGAAGATGCAATGATTGTAAGGAATTCTTTTCACTACATGGAATTGGCTGCAAATGGAAGCTATTAGATGTAAATGGAAGTTAATGAGTTTTAATCTATGATTTCACACATTAATTTTAACATGCCTACATTATTTAAGAAAACTTCATATTTTGTCACTGACCATTCAGATTTATTTGTTTTGAGTATGAAGGCAAGCCCTCACTTAACCTGTATGTATGTAATTCAAACACATTGCCAGAGCTCATAGAAGTTCACAGAGCCAGAGTGGTAAAACTCTGAATGACATAACCCAGCACGTATTGTGAGTGGGACAGGTGTGTGAATGTTCCCCAGCCTCCTGAATTCCACCTAGGTAACAGCATAGAGATCTACATTTTAATGAAGGACAATCAAACAGATGCAAGCAAAGCATACCATTCTGAATTAACCTCTTGTATTGCTGTGCCGTGGTAACAACCCAGGTTGGAGGACAGCTGTACATTTAAGGTTTTCCTCAGAAGATACTTAGAGTACAATGCCTCACCCAGTTAAAAAAATACTAGGAATGGTCTCAGACTCTGAGAGTAGAAATGAGCAGACCCAGGAATGGGAATCTACGGAGAAATTCTTGTTTCCAAATATCTGCAATTCTCTAGTACTTGCATAAATTTTTAGCTATTAAAAAAAGTCTTTGTTGGCTTCTGGTTGCCTAAGTTATACCTCAAAGGACTAGTTTAGTCGAGGATCTTGACTGAGAACTGGAGAACATATTTAAGAACCTGACAGACCCTTGTGTTCTCAGATATGAACAGACACATAGAGAATCATCATAGATGAAATTCTCATCAAGGAGAATTTCAGACCTGAGATTTGAAACAAGCACTATAACCAATAGGGTCATCACTAGAAAGAGTGAGTGTTCTCTATTACAAGTCAGAGATAGGAAGCACTATGTAAGAAATAACTACAGATTGAACACAAATTGCACAGAGCTTTTAGAAGCAAAAGCTGTACTCCAAGGTTATGTGTTTATCAGAACAGTGAGCTGCTAAAAAGCAGAGATATTGATTGGCCAACAAGGTAGTCATATCTTTCAATTTCATCAATAGTTAAAAAACATCCTAGGTGAAAGCTGTCCACGACTGTTAAATGACATTATGTAATTTTCTTTCACAAATTTCTAAAATTTTTGAACATTTATTGTTCAAAGATTCTGAGCCTGACTTGAAAGAAAACCTAGACCTCTGTTATGCTCAGAGCAGCAAAATCTTTAAGTAGGAGCAGATTCCTACTTGAGAGGGAATGCTCCTAAGGATAAAAGTGCAGTACAGGGTTACTAATCTACTCCATGGCCTTCATGAAAGATAGCTGAAAAAAAAAAACCCAACCTGACATGCAATTTATTTTACAGCTTAAAAAGGAAGCCACCAGATTGTAACATATGCTTATGTACAAACTGCTGGCTGCAGGTTGAGGCACTATTCAGACACCCAGGACCAAATCCCAAAACAAAGCATCTTAAGAGCCTTTATGACAGAGAAAGAGCTTATGGAAGGAAAACAGAGCATTTTAGACATAGATAACAATGGTATTGTCTATAACGCTATCATCAATTTCTGTCTCTTTGAAATTTGATTGAAGTATTATTTATTACTTTAGAAGGAAATAGTGGAATACCATGAACTTTTCTCTGTTGATTGTCCTTTGCTTTACCTTACCTATACTTTTTATCACATCAAGGTGGTTTTCTGATTAAGTAAGTGGCAATTATTCTTGTCTTAAGTGTTATTACAATTGCATTACTTTTATGAACAAGTCTTCTGATTCCAGCATATTTTCTCTATTATATAATATTGACCCTGACTGGCTATAGAATAAAACATGGCTGAAAGCCCACACAAAACAGTACCAATGCAGGACATATATCTACTTTAATATTGATTTTAACTCAGTTTACCACTATTAGTACTAATATTTCTACTGCATTTTATAGTTAGAATTAGATGATAGATTAGTCTTTGAGGAAAACAGAGGAGGAAAAAAAAGTTACCTGCACAAAATGAAATTCCCACCTTTTTTCTTTAAACTCTACTTAAATATCAGCCAGCAAGTTAATACGACAAGTTTATATTTTAGGCCTTAATGTTTTACAATCTCATTTGGGGGATGGATATCTTGCTCATTTGTATGCACGCTTACAGAAGCACTCAATGATTCAGTAGCCTAAAGGAAGAAATATTGCTTCGAGGATTTTTGTTATTAATTTGGCTGGAAGGTAACAATAATTAACCAAACCATGCAGAAAGAAAGGAACTCACACTGCAAATTTCAACTCTCCCTC